>BGPR01004343.1:0-114441 GCA_013235015.1 Araneus ventricosus | reverse complement strand
TACGTATGAAAAAGTTTACATTCACTTTTTCATACGTGTGCGGAAATTTACAAAAGTTTATTTCCACACACTTGTGAAAATGAATAAGAAAAAGTCGCATTACCTTAATGATAAATACAAAAATATCGATTCAAATAGTTATCCGGCAAATTTTAATGAAATACTTTAATTCAAACTGATTTCTTAACTATTTTTGATTATAAATATTGAAACAGACGAAAGAAGACACTGCACAAGTTTCGCGATCCCAAATGGGGTCGTAATCCTCAGCTTAAGAGGAGCGGCTGTATGATAATAAAAGGACTTGGATAGCACTTAGTGATGGAAAGAAAATCAATTTATACGGTCGATACTTACTGATTTAAGACAAGAGTCAGCAGACTACTTTTGCCTTTTGCAGGTGAATAATTCCTGAAGTTTAAAAGTTAATTAAAGGAAGAAAGGTAATGAACACGGCCAAAATATCGTCTAAAAATTTAGTACAGTATCTTAATTTAACTTTAAATTTGTTATTGAACTTAATTAAGTTTCTGAAATACATTTCAATCAAAATTATAGTACACAGATTTAAAAGAATTACAGGGGCAATATTTTGTTTTCTTCCCGAAATTTCAAACAGAATTTAAGAAAGTAGTAGATTGCAGTGGAAATTACAAGATAAGAAAAGTTTGAAATATTGTCCGTGAAAATAAGACGAGAGAAAGAAGACGCACTCGTACACGTAGGTCAGAAAAATTTGCGTAACTTGGTAAATCGTTTATTTAAGATGAGGATATTTTTGTGCAACAGTTTGTTTACACATAAAATATACTGTTTCACAGCGGCTATACAGTTAAGAATGACGTAAATTCAAGAAGCAGTCTACGCATTATAATATCTCGTTCCTATAGGTTTAAGTTTAAAATCGCTCAGAATGACAGATTTGTCGTGGGCGGGAGCATGTGATTGATATACGTCTTTCCATATCTCCTTTTGTCTCATAATCCAACGCACACAAAAAGTGGTAAAACCATGGCTGATAATGCAAAAGAATTTATTGGTGCTAATGTTGAAATTTTAAAAAAATGTTGAAACTTGTTAATTCACCAGATGCGATATTAAGTAATTTTTTTAATTACAACAATTTGTAACAATGTCGTCAGAAATCGAAAACGCTTTGAATTCTAAACTTTTCCCTCAACAGAAATTGACAATTTTGAAATTTTAATTCCCTTTTCCCAATAGGCAAACGACCTATTATTACTCTTAATGAAAGATAATTAATAGATATTAAGGAAAATAGACTTTTTTGGAGGCAAAATATAATTAAATACAATCAATAAATTTAAAGAAGAGATTATCTTAAAAATTTAAAAAAAGAAATTATTTATGTAAAATGTCAAAATTGATATTCTTGTCTTAATAAAGGAGGAAAATTTAGCTTCAAATCAATGGCTAATTGGAAGAATTAATGAAATACTTTTTGGTAGAGATGACAAGGTTAACATTGTTAACTTAGGCTTGCCTGATCGAAAAATATTGAAAAGAAATGTAACAAATAGTTTAATTATCCCTATATGTTAAAATTACCCATTTTATTATTATTCAATAATATATTAGGCTACGCGCATACATGCAATTATTAATCGGGCAACAGTTTAGTTGCATGTTAAAAGACCATGGGCTCAAGTTAGAGTGCGCATACATGCAACTTTATAGTTCGGCAGTTAAACAGTCGTAAGGCTATGCGCATACATGCAATTATTAATCGGGCAACAGTTTAGTTGCATGTTAAAAGACCATGGGCTCAAGTTAGAGTGCGCATACATGCAACTTTATAGTTCGGCAACTAAACAGTCGTAAAACCACAGCGATCGTCTTTTGATTAAAGAATCGCACAACTATCGTAAAGTACATGGGTTTCTACTGGGGCGCGCATATATGCAACTAAATAGTTGCTGTGCTCTGTTCATTCAAGGGGTGAAGGTTACAAAGCGAGCTCAGAAATTGGCGCGAAGCTTTATTTAACGGCGTTTTAAAGAAGCGTGCGCTATTCTTAAAATAATTTAGCTCTAAAAATGTCTGAGATTATTAGGATTGATATGGAATTATTGATTGAGTGTATAGAAAGAAGGCTTGCGCTATATTTATTATCAGTTATTACTTTTAAAATAAATAATAATTTTGCATACTTTTAATAATTGTTACTCCATTTTTATTAATAATGCATGTGTTTTATTAGATAATTTTAATTAGCTTAATTGGTCTTTTCTTAGTTGATATTTCAGATGCTTTGAAATCAGTAATTTTAATTTTATCCTTTATATTATTTATCTCTCTTTGTCAACATCCCTTTTTCTCAACTAAGCGATGAATGAGATATCATTGAGTAGGACTTTTTTAAAGACTTCAATGAAAACGTAGTCATTTTACGTTTCAAAATTGGAGTGAAAAGAAAATTTTGAGTCGCAAGAGAAGCTGTCACTTGGGCAAACTTAATCTAACTCATGTGACCTGTGCTATAAACATTTGAAAACTATGAAGCATTTTTTTTTAACATTTGTTAAATATGAAACATTTATTTACTCAATATACTTCAATAATAGACAAAATATTTTAATTATAGTGATGTGCGCTTTTTGGAATGAGCTAGTGATATTTAGAATCGTGTCGCATTCTGTGTTTTTCGTATTCATTGTGTACTAACCATCTTCGGCGACTAGCTTGTTCACCGGGAATATAATTTCAATGGAATCTCTTATGCATAATTTAATATACATGGTTCCCTCAACAATTTCAAATTGTGATAGACATTTAATCCATGTTCTTTCAGTAGATTTACACCTGTTCTGTTCGTTGTCTGCATGAACGTCCCTAATAGAGTCAAGTGACTGGCTGTGTCATGCAACATCAAACTGCACATTGTTGGCATCAACTTCACTCTTATTCCTCTTACAAAATATGTATTAGATTTTAACTTTAAAATGGCGCGGCACATTTTACTTCCAGCCTCATGTTAGCTGGATGAAAATGTGCTGATTAAAACATAGCATTAAACACTAGGATATTACCTTACCTTTCAACAATGATGGAGAAACACTCAATTAAATGTTTGTTTAAACAATAAAAACGGTTTGAATTGCGTTGCAACAATGAAAAGAATTGTTGTAAATTATGCCAAAAAATATTTTTAAAAATTCATTAAAATTAGAGAAAAAATTGTACGGCAACTTGATATCATTGAAAAGGTAATTTTTTGCACTTTCAAGATGGCGTTACGCTGCAATATTTTCGGGAGTTATAAAGGAAAAACGCCAAAATTTCGCTTAATATTTAATTAATTAAAATTTTTAAAAAGGGCTCCTAGGTGCACATTCCCATCCTCCAAAGTATGTTTGTGCCAAATTTAGTGGTTCTAAGTCCAGTGGTCTGGCCCGTAGAGCGCCAACACACAGGCAGACATTCTCCTTTATTATTAGTAGAGATTTACTAGATAATTTTGTTTTTATAATGTCTTTGTCTGATTTCTCTAAATTTTCCGAAAATTGTATTTATTTATTTATTTGAAGATTTATCGAATGTTCTTTGGATATTTTAAAACGGGCAGGGCCGAATTAAGTCCTTTAGGAGCCCTCCGTTTTCCCTACTCTAACTTCCAAAACCAAATAATTTTGCATTTATTGTAATTTAATTTCTATATAAGCAATTTTAAGTTGCAAAATTTAACAAATTGAATTAGCAAATCATTTAACTTCACATCTCTCACAAGACAGTTGGTTCCTGTATACCGAGTATAAAGAAATGTAAAATTAAAATTTAAAAGTAATTTTATACAAAATTAGAAAAGCGAAACTTTTTTTAACATAATCTAAATGCTATTTAATTATAGGATCGAGCATTTTTTAAATATAAAATATTTTTTAGCATTATAAAACAACATAATATAAAATTTGCAAAAAGTAATTAATTAGGAATATGTTAAAATGATGTACCAAATTTAAAATTAAATTTAATCACATTGAAGTTTTAATGCTGAACACATCTGCACAAATATACTGTCACTGCTCGGCTACTTTACTCTAAAAAAACTGATGTACTTTGATAAATTGTTCCGCGAACTATTTTTAGATTGAATATTGATAACAAATTCGAATTTGGTTAATTTGAAACTGAGGGATCCACAATAAAAATTAGATGTATCCAAAAGTTCGAATTAAGAAAAATTGTGTTTAAAAACAAACACAAGAGATAACGACAGTTTTTATTCTGAAAACAGCAATAAAGATTTATTTTAAAGTTTTAATGAATACTACGTAATTAATTAATAAACAGTAAATAATTTTGATCTATAAAGCGATATTAGTTATTCCACTAAATAAGAAAGTCACTTAAATAAAGAAATACGTGTACAGCACCTAGAGTGCAAAAATTGTGTAATTATTTTTTGTAATTAAATACATAGAACAGGAGCTAAGAGCGAGTTCTTGAGTTAATTATAGGCCTTAAAGATAATTCGCTGGCACTTATAAGATACGGACGTATTTAACTAACGAAAACAATTCAGAAATGAGCACGTTTTCAGTTTTGACCTAAAATTAACCTAAATAAATTCGAATTATAGGCTTATGTACAGAACTCGCCTATTACTAGTAATGATCATCAAAACATTTGATAAAGAAAGAAATCAATGAAAACGAAAGTTCACCATTCAATCTAATCATTGAAATGATAGCGTCGTGAGAGAGTGTTAGCTGAAAATTGAATTTGAGGAAAACTAAATTGTATCACTATAAAAAAATCATTTTGGAGCTCCCAGCGCTTGCGCAGTGCGTTTGAAAAGACAGCGCCCGCATCCAAAAATGAAGAATCGAAAGAGATTAAAAATTGCTTGTATGCGCACCCGTCGCAACTAAACAGTTTAGTCGCCGTGAAATCGCAACCGACTAAACCGTTTAGTTGCCGAACGACTAGCAGGCAACCCGACTAAACTGTTTAGTTGCCGAAGGAATTGCCCGTATGCGCCTAGCCTTACTCTTAAATTTAAAACTGCGAATTTTTGTAACTAGCAGTATAATTTTCTTTTCAATAGTGTATCGTAGATTGTGTATGATTCAATTATGACTTTTATCATGTGACTACGACGGTTCATTTAAATGTCAATTGTATGTGCAATAAATATTTTTTTGAAATTTTTATTAAATTAATTTTATCCGCTGGAGGGGGAGTTATGACTTGCCCACTATGAGAGGCGCTGGAATCCGAATATAGGCCTCGCCCCGCTAGAAGTTATGTTGTTGATGCCTTGTATTTGTACGCACTGCGCACCAAGCACAGTAAATCTTTTTCGGTTAGAATAAAACCTCTGGCATATCGACGGATGCACAAGGTGTGTGTGTGTGTGGGGGGGGGGGGAATAGATGACCTGAGCACCGATTTTAAGGAGCGCTGCATAGACAGTATTTTTAAAATTATTTCACATTTTTTAAAGCCTTACAAATGTGACTGGGAGACGAAAAACATATTCTTCCCGGGCGCCATTTACTCCCGCTATACCAATGAATAAAACTGTTATTAGTTTTCTGCAATTGGGTGTTCAATTTAAAAATGTTGTCTGTTGATCGATTATATACTAATTAAGAAAGGCACATATCTATCGTCAGCGTTTATTTGAAGAACAGATAAATTAATAACATTTTCGTGATTATAGGTAATACAATAGTGTTCCCTGCTCTATAACAGCTAGTTCTCTAACTTGATAGCACTCCAAAACATTACTCGCCAGAATCCTGAACAGCCTGTTGAGTCCTTCCCCCGCCCTCCAGACACAGACATCTCGAACCTGAAATATTTCTGTATTCCTTTGCAAAAAAGTAAAGTTTTAAAAAAATGTAATAAATAAATAAAACCAGCGGGAGTGGCCTCCCCTAAACTTTCTCGTATACTTCCCCCAAAAGGTGCTGTTTCCCCTCCCACCGCGTGGATAAATTAGAAGACCACATACCAAATTTCAATTATCTAATGTAAGTTACTAAAAGATTTGCACACATCTAAGCAGCCTTTTAGCTTGCCAGCAATATCTCCGATCTGATCGTTACAAATTTACTACCGATAGTTGTAGTTGAAAATATCATGCACATTGGCAGAGTGCTTAAGAAATAATGAAAGCATGAAGAACAGAACTGATGAATCAATTGACACTAATTTTGGTTTGTTACTTTTTAACTTTACTTTTAACAACTACTTTCGTTCTGTCAGAGTAAAAATAATGCAAAATCCACTCAGAAAAAAATGCATTACGAAATATACAAAATAAAACTAACCGCAAATCAAATATGCAACTCTTATTGAGAAAATGTTTCGGCGTGAAAGAACCAGCGGGAGTGGCCTCCCCTAAACTTTCTCGTATACTTTTCAAACATTTGTCATTTCCCTTCCCCCTGCGTTGATAAAAAGTTCGAACCAACTGTAACCCAGAATGCAATGACTATCAGAAGATGTTTCATTGTAGATTATAGTGATAGTAAAATATTGAGGTGAATAATCATATTCAAAAAGATGCGTATCTATTAAAACTTCGCAATATTTTTTTTTTTATCAAACTCTAGCAATGCGAGTTCTGCGTGCGGAGAAGAAAACAGGTGAATAGCTTGCGCATGCTCAGAGATTGCTTCCAATACGGAAGTAAAACACGACGCCCTAAATGTTTGCTTCCTTACAAAATCTCACCGCAGAATTGGTTTTTGGCAAACTGCCAAATTTTCAGAGCATCCTTTCTTTGCACAGGCATTTACGCATGCGCATAGAGTTGAACAAGTATGCTATCATACAGACCGACAGACAGTCAACCTTTTAACGGATTTGGCCCAAAATTTTATACGGACCTACATTCATGACGATAAAACTGTGTACCAAATTTTATCCATCTAGCTATTCAAGTTTTTAAATTATAGCGTTCGCATGACCTCGAACATACAGACAGACAGACTTCCCGTTGACGCATTTTGTCCAAAAGTTGATAGAAACCTACAAATTATGTTTAAACACCACATACCAAATTTCATCCCCGTAGCTCTAATAGTTTTCGAGTTATCGTGTTCACAGACAGACAGACATAATTCCAAAATTGTGTTTTTCGGACTCAGGGATGTCTAAAACGTGGAGATTCGTCAAAATCTCGAGTTCGAATTTTTTGACGATTACAATACTTTCTCTTTGTATACTTCATATACGAGAAAGTAAAAAAAAAAAACTCAGCAAAATGTGCGAACTTAGTTCAGAACTTGACAATTTTAGAAGAAACAAAGTCTAAGAATCTAGGAATTGCCTTAGAAAAATCATTTTGTATGATTTTACGGAAATAAAAGCATTTCACTTTAATTTTAAAGCCATTTCCCTGAGATGAAATAGACTGTCGGTGGAAGTGAAGAGCTTCTGACTCTCTCTCTCTCTCTCTCTAATTATCTTTAAAAATATTTTTACTTTTCTACGGTTTGCAACATGGCTTAAGTGGTTTGGAATTTACTAGACGAGTTTAATGATATAATTTTATTGCACAAAATTGCATAAACGGAAGAGTTTAGTTTTATACGGAAATTAAAAGTCCCTTTAAACTGCTCCTAACTCCAAAGGGATCGTAAACCTTTTGGATTGCTTCTATTTTTACTTTCTCGTATACGAAGTATACAAAGAGAAAGTATTGTGATCGTCAAAAAATTCGAACTCGAGATTTTGACGAATCTCCACGTTTTAGACCTCCCTGAGTCCGAAAAACACAATTTTGGAATTATGTCTGTCTGTCTGTGAACACGATAACTCGAAAACTATTAGAGCTGCGGGGATGAAATTTGGTATGTGGTCTTTAAACATAATTTGTAGGTTTCTATCAAATTTTGGACAAATCCGTCAGCGGGAAGTCTGTCTGCCTGTATGTCCGCGATCATGCGAACGCTATAATTTGAATAGCTAGATGGATAAAATTTGGTACACAGTTTTATCGTCATGAATGTAGGTCCGTATAAGATTTTGGGCCAAATCCGTTAAAAGGTTGACTGTCTGTCGGTCTGTATAATCGCATCTCCAACGAATCCGCTATCTCCACGCGCATGCGTACTTGACGCAATCTTCTGTGCACGATATTTATTGACTCCTGCTTGGCGCTTTTGTTTTCATCCGATTCTCCATGCGCATGCGTACTTGGTAGCAATCTGTGCACGCGAAAGATTGTCCTTGAACCAAGAAAGAGTAGAAATCGGTACGCATTTAATGAGAATGCATCTCTAAATTTGATTTTTTTTACCTAAATGTTTTCTGATAGTCATTGGATCTCGGTTACAATAGGTTCGAATTTTTTTATCCACGCGGGAGGGGAGGAAAGAGCGAAGTATACGAGAAAGTTTAGGGGAGACCACTCCCGCTGGTTTGAGACACATTTTAGCGTTATGACAAAATGTTTAATCATCCATCCAACTCAGTAGCGCCAATTGTTAACCACACAACAAAACATTTTCTGTTGCGTATAAGGAAGAATAAATGACGGTACAGTGCAAACGAGATATGCGTTGCGTTTCTGAAGAACCTAAATATATTCCTTATCTAAATATTTTTCTCTCTGAAAAAGAATAAAAAGACGCACAGATTCCAGACACTCTTCATCATTATATTTAAACAGGCCAGATCGACGTAATCCGCTGATCGTTTTCGCAGTCACGGGTGCATTTATAACCGTTTCCATCGAGGTGCGACGTTTTCTGCATTTTTTTACGATTTCAGTAAATACAGAACAGGATCAAAACAAGTTATTGTAGCTCTGTAATCGGATATCCAAATATCTGTCTGAGAATGTTCCAACTATCTTTAATAGCTTCAAAGACTGAATTGCTCGATGCCGTTTCGATGGTAGCCAAATTTAATTTTTCATGAATTTGGCACTGTTGCCTTCAACAAAGTGCTATATTAAATTATTATCGGTAGAACTCTGTAAAGTACACCTTATCAAATTTAATTAAAGGTAAAGGCAATAAGCAGGCGTTCAATGGATAAGGCCCTCTGCACTCCTGTCTAGAATGCAGAAGGTGTTCCCGCAATAAAGCGGCCAAATCCATGGCGGCCGTATGGCGTTTCCTGCTTGCTAGTTTTCAAATAGTGCGAATCGTTATTAAAAATTCATTATTTTAACTATGAAAAACTTCCGGGAAAAGATCCCTATTTTGAAATTTGCTAGAAAAAAGTGCTTGATGGTCAAGCATATGGGTATAAGTAATGACATAAAACTTTTAAAGAAAAACGACCTTCGTTTGCTTTCCTAAAGTTTTAGTAAAGGTGAGCATGTAAAAGTTAATCGATCGTTTCAGATATGTTTATAATGCCTCCGTTCTTAGGATAATCGAATGACGCCATTGATTCACATATTTGATATTTCAGAATTCATTTATGGAAAGTTAATAAATATCTTCTAATAATAAAGGAGAATGTGTGTATGCGTATTGGTTATCTACAGGACAAAGCTCTGCACCTGAAGCAACGAAATTCGGCACAAACCTATTTTGGAGGGTGAGAATGTACACCTCGGAGCCCTTTTTTGAAATTTTAATTAGAATTTTAATTAATTAAAAGTTAAGCTGAATTTTGGCGTTTTTCCTTAATAACTTCCGAAAATATTACAAAACAAAAATTATTTTTACACCATCTGAAAGTGCAAAATAATACCTTTCCAATGATATCAAATAAGTTGCCGTACAGTGTTTTCTCGAATTTTAATAAATTTTTAAAAATATTTTTGGTATAATTTACAATAATTCTTTTCATTGTTGCAACACAACTCAAACCGTTTTCATTGTTTAGACAAATATTTCATTCCATATTTCTCTTTCATCGTTGTAATCTGTGATAGGATCCTAATACATTTTGCTTTCATATTTTATTTCATAAAAATTTTTGGGTAATCTTTTAACCAAGCTGTCCGAGATATTGCTTTGCTTACAAATAAGAAATATATCCAGTAAGCTGAATGGTTATGGTTGCTATGTTTTCATTTTTTTCTCAGCATGTTTTAATCCAGCTAACAGGCCACTGGCCAAAAAATGTGCGGCATTATTTTAATGTTGAAATCAAATGCATACTTTACGAGAGGAGTGAGAAAGTGAAGATAGTGCCGACAACGTGCAATTAGAAGTTACATGAATGGTCAGTTATTTGATTCCATTAGGAAAAACATTATGAAGACAATGAACAGAACAGGTGAAAGGCCACTAAAAGAACATGGCTTATATATCTACCAAAATCTGAAGTTTAAAATTACGTTGTTAAGAGAACCATGAATATAAAATGATGCAAGATTCAATTGAAATCACATTCCCGGCGAACAAGCTGGTCGCTGAAGGCGACTAGTAATTAATAAAAGAAAGGTAAAAAAATAACTCAACTAAATAAATAATTTATTTAACTTAATTACCACAAGATTTTTAATTGCATAAAAATTAAGTAATTAAAAGTATTTATTATCATTTAGAGAGCCAACAACCTAGAAGCAATGTTGAAAATATGTTTATGTGATGGCTTTAATATCTGAAATACAAGCTTCCAACTGTTTAGCTGTACTCTGCTATCATAAATCTAGCTTTAACTTATCTTCTATCACAAATTATTACTATTCATAGAATCTGAAATACTTTTACTACAGAGCAGTAGTTTTTAAACTATGGATCAAGATAAAAGCAAAAGTAGTTAAGGCAAACATCGTGATTTAACTTTCATTAAAATTTGCTCGTCAATTATTTTCAATTAAATTTCATTTTATATCTTTAATTTAACGTTTCGTTCGCCCATTTTGAGGTCGCAACAAAGAGATTTTTTGGATGAAAATGGGTCTCGGAAATTTCTTTCGGCCAAAAAGGTTCACAAAAGACAAAATTTTAAGTCCTATGTTATAGATCATAAATCATATCCAATGGCACAAGTCCATTAGGTCAACTTTTAGCCTCTTTCCTGTCCCTTTTACATTACCACAAGGCATAACGTAACTGAGGCGGTATGGAATTCAACTCTTTGCTGCGCATAATTATTAACAAGAGAACGAAAACAGTTTTCGTGTATGTATCAATTTTTAGTGGAATCGTATTTTGTTTATAGGTGCCTTGGCAATTCAGATTAGTTTTTTTTATTGACTGATGCGAACTAAATGGATGGAAGATGCCAAAACTGTCTATGAATTTAACCGTTTCGGTTAAAATGAGGGGGGGGGGAGTATACTTTCATTACACCAGAGATGCTGATAAAAAGTTTTTGTAAAAAATGTGAAAAACTACGAGTTAATGTTCAGAAAATAAGAAAACTTTTATAATTTCACAAAGAAAAAAACCCATTTCGTTTAGAAAACTGCAAAAGTAAGAGTTTAATATCAATAAAAAGTAGGTTTTATCATTTTAAATTTAAAAATACCGCTCGAAACATCTGTAAAAATTATAGAAAAATGCTGCCTTCATTAATCAAGAATGGACTATGTTAGATTGCAAAAATTGCATCAACATCTTTTTTCGGTTTTGTCAGTATTTTTAATTAATTTAATTCTTCGCCACTAAAGTTTCTTTCTTCTCTTGTGGCATCTTTGACAATTTTGAAATTCAAACTATAATTTTTAGCCGTTTCATTAATTATCTAAATTTTCCTTATTATTTACTTTGTTTTCGATTTAAATAGTATTTGTCTTAACTTTTGTTGTTGTTTCTATTAAGGTTTCAACTTTATTAATTTTTAAATTCAAATTTTGCAACGGGATTATTTCTTCGCCATCTTGTTTTCGCGTAGGAATTTGGCGTAATCAGGTTTTGGGCGTCTGTATCTGGAATCGTTTTCCGTTACGATAAAAAACTTCTTTTGTGATGGGCTGAAGGAGTGGTTGTTTTGGTTCCAGCTGCGGGCCCCAGGGCCGGTTGGGCCTGGGGTCTTGCCTCTGCTTTAATTTTTCCGTTAATAATTTTTGTATTTTTGAATCTGAAGCTGAAGATATTTTTTGTTCTTGATTGGTATTCCTTGAAGGATACAGTATGAGAAACCACAGTGATGAATAATCTGAAAATGGAATGAAGTTTTTTTCTACAGCACTATTCCAAAACAGTCTGTGAATTAAAATGCTGTGAGTGAAAGAAAGCAGTTCTTGCTTCTTCATTCGCCACTGGGTAAATACCCAGAGGGTATTTAAATAAAGGGTAGGTAAATATTTTTTGGGTATTTACCCTGGTATTTATCCCAAGCCAGAGTGAATACCCAAAAACTGGGTATTTTGCAAAAAAAAAGTTTTAAAAAAGCATTTGAAAATGGTAATTTAAAATAAAACTTAAAATTTATAAATACCCAAAACCTGGGTATTTTGCAAAAGAAGTATTTAGAAATGGTGTTTTTAAATTAAAATATAAAATTTATAAATACCCAAAAACTGGGAATTGTACAAAAAAAAGCATCTGCAAATGGTGTTTTAAATTGATACATAAAATTTTTAAATATCCAAAAATAAGGGAATTTGCAAAGAAAAATTGAGAATGGTGATTCAAAATGAAACAAAATTTATAATTATAATACATAGTTTATAATTTAAAGTTTTGATAAAATTTAAAAAAACAATTGCTATCAGGATTCAGAATAAAATATTCCGGAACTTAAACGAGATCGGAGAATAATTTACCTTTTCTGGTTGTAACAATGGCATTTACAATTCAATAACGATTTTGAACACCTTTATGTTATACAGATAGCGGCAGTGAAGTTTCTGATTCATAGTTTTCTCGCAACGCCATGCTACGAGTCAGGCATTCTTGTTTTGATGCATTGAAGAGTTAATCACTCACTTCACATGTATTAATATTTATTTCGGTAAATTTTACGCTGAAAAGTAAAAAAAAGAAAAAAAATGGCAAAGAAAGAAAAAAAGATGGCAAAGGAGAAAATAAAGAACCTGCTTGAAACTATTTTAATTTAAGAAGGATAAAAGTGTACAATGTAAGTATTGTAACGTTGAGTACAAACATGCCAACGTAAGCAAACCGGAGAAACACATAAAAAATATTTCAATGTCCTGTTGGTTTAAAAAAGGTTTTTTCAAAGGGATACAGTAATGGATTTTGTTTTAAAGAAATTCCACCATGATCCTACATCAAACTTGGAGTTTCAAGAACATTTAAGTACTGATGTTGATAATCCAGATGAGCCCCGCCTAGCCAGTAAAATGTGTAATACATTTTTAAATAATGCAACAATTTTAGCAACAAGAAGCTCACTATCACTTTTCAAAACTGTTAGAACTGAAAAATCTGCTAACTTTCCACCAGAAATATCTGTTTCTTTGACTAATTAATCCAAAAAGAATTATAAACAATGGTATCTTTCATTTTAGTTTCCATTAACAGCTCTTTATCACTTTAAAACCAAAATAAACATTTTCTTTTTTTAAATCTAGTTTTAATAGCTCTCTTTTTAAACAAGCAGCAAATACATTATCATTCATTTACTCATTGCAATTAAAAAGGGGTTGATATTTAAATCTTCGTATTTTTTGTAAGATGCATGATGTAGCATTGCATTTATTTTTTCTGGTTGAATTTTTTGGTTTTTATAAGATTTAAAAAATTGCAAAAGGTTCATATGTTGCAGTTTTTCTTTTTATCTTACTTTACTCTCAATATATAATGTGTGTGTATATATACAGCAATATCATAGCAAAAAGCAGTGCATGTATGAATAATTTTAAACGAAAAATAAATACCCATTTTTGGTATTTACCCTTAAAAATTACCCGGGTATTTTATATCACTGGTTGTAGAGCATGAGCTTACACATACAGGGTGTCCCCAAAAAGTGGAACAAGCATTTATTTCCTTAAATATTGCACCTAGACGTATATTTCCAATTACAAAGTTTCATCAAATAAGGTAGGAATTTGTGTGAAAACGCTTTGGCTTCTGTGGAAGTTGAAAATAAAAAGTTAAAAAAATTAAATTTTTATACTTTCCCCATAGACCAAAAGTGTCAATCAGTAAAGTGCTCCTTTTACAGTCATCTATGTATAAACTAAGTTTCCCGATTCTATCTGCAAAACTTGCAGATATATATTAATTTTTAAATTTTAAGGAACTGCTCAAAAATTGATATGGAGATGTTTTATTGCAGAAATGCAAATTTATTCAACATAGAAAAACAGCGAATTGTAAAGATTTGTCTAGTTGTACATCATCCAATCATCATGGATTGAAAAAAAAATTGCCATTGACGCATATGTTACTCAGTTTCATTGGCAGATAGTTGCAACTATCCACTTTATTAAAGAATGGAAGGGCCACTTGAGAAAATAAAATTTAGCATAAAAAAGGAAAATAGCCTAATATTTAACAAGAATAATGAATTATTTGCTCTAGACGTTGTGCGCATTAGCGACCCGTCCTTTAGAGTTGCGAAACTCACTAAAACTATTTTACAAATTCGTATTTTCGTTTTTATTCTTATATGCTTACTTCTCTACTCCAAGAGTTCGATTATCAACGAAAAAAGATAAAAACGAGAAAAGAAGACAGGAAATGAATGAAAAAGGAAGACAGACACAGAATGGGGTTGCACACCAAATAGATATGGAAAGCACCAAAATTCGCTCATTACTTACAACTAAGTGACATAATGGGCGAAGGCGAATAAGGCTTTTCTGTCTTAAAAATTAATAACTCAGAACTGGATTTTCGGTAGCTCCAGTTTTGTACTAGGCCAACTAAAGTTCTTTTTTCCCTTTCAATCTCACCCATGGTTGGCTTTCCCGCTCTCGATTTTTTTTTGTTATTTTTTTATTTATCTTTTATTGATTGTTTTTAGGTTTCGGATTCACAATCATGTTTCCACAGCGGGAAGTTGGCTGGTTACTACACATTTTATTTCTGTTGTTAAAAGTCACTAACCGAAAAAAAGTACTGTAATTTCTTAAAATACAATTCAGATAACTACAACTCCAAGTTTGGGCTATTTGAAGGTAAAGCTATTTTTGAAAAATTATATTTCTATTGTATTCTAGTAATATTTTTATAGCACTGATTATTTCTGGACAGATGAGCCGTGACTGCTGATATAATCACCATGTATATTTTTCGAAGATTCATAAGATGAACTATTTTTCTAAATACTTCAATTAATGTATTATTTGACTATTTTTTAGATTTAACAAGAGTTAACAAATACATTATTTCATGATTCAGCCCTTTAAATAATGTATTGAAATATGTATATTATCCCTAAAATGTATATCTAGCGACTGAATCAAACTGCAGTGAGAGGTATGGAAAAGTGGTCTAAGTCAATAACTTTGTCTTCTTATATCTCTGTAAGCGCTGTAGATAAAAGTTTGCAACTTTGTATGTGAATAGATGAAAGTAAACAAAAGATTTTACTAATTGATATTTTTGCGCTACGGGAGCCGTCTAAAAATTTAATTTTTGTAACTTTTTCTTATCAATCCCCTTGGGTATCAAAGTAGTTTCGTACAAATTCTTACCTTATTTGATGAAACTTTGTAATTGGAAGTATGTGTCTAGGATCAATATTTGAGGAAATAAACGCTTGTTCCACTTTTGGGGGACACTCTGTATATACATTAGCACAGGTGTCATTCTCATCATCTCACCGGTGTTCAGAATTACGAGGTCCATCCCAAAATAGCCCTCGTATTGATTCAAAATGAGACGTTAATATAACTAAACCAAACTTCATACTTTTCACAATTTCTGCTGGTGAATGCGCTTAAAAATACTCAAAACATTTTTTAAATAAATAAAATCAAAATATGAACTTCAGAGACCCTAAATTTCATAATCTCTTCAATTTTGATATCATTCAGCCAAATTTCTTATTTATCAGATTTGTCAACTCCTGTTGAAATATCATCTAAATCTTTACAATAATTTCGAAACTATACGCTAAATAGTGCGTCAAGTATTCATAAACTATTCACAATAAAAATTATACTAGAATGTCCTACATCCAAATCTCGTATCAACTTTCTACAAATTCATCACTTTTCACATTACGGAATACAGTAAAACACCGTTTATACGTCATTTCATCACAGTCCCGATTCCTTCGTACCCACTTTCTAAAATTTGCAAATTTCTGTCTCGGTCATTATAATCCTCCGTTCCTATTAAGGAGGAAACTTTTCCTAGAAAACAGCATGAAGAAGAATGTGAACAATGAAGTGTGAATTGAAAATGTGAAGAATGAAACTAATTGTGAATGAAGAATGTGAAGAATGAAAACATAATGAAGAAGAATCTGAAAGTTATTCTACCTTCTTTTAAAGACCGACGACTCCAATAAAAAAATTCGAACTGATTTTGTTTGTCAAAATACTAATGAAAAAACTTTTAATGAACTTAATTCGATTTATAATGTTGCACTTAATACCCACAAACAATCAGTACGTCGGAAGACGATTAAAGATATTTTCTAATTAAACACCTACACGCATGCGCATAAATCGTATAAAATAAGAAATGTTTAAATAGAGTACTCAAGATATGCAATAGATATGATTCTTCTCCCTTTATGATGAATGTTTAGTTTTAAAAATTCATTATTATTTTCAATACTATGTAATAATATACTAGCATTTTCTTTAAAAATTTTAAAATTATTACTTTTAAGTGAATTTGCATTAGTAGCATTAAATTTGTCATAATCAAAGTGGTTTATTAAATTTTTGATTATAAGTCTTTTCATTTATATATCGGCATTACTGTATTTGATATTGGGACTCATAATTTAAATTGTGACTTGTTCGACAGCGTCGAACAAATGGTAGCAATACTAATATGAAATCTCAGGAATTTAATAGAACGAAAATAAAATATTTACAATAGATGACTTGTACATATTTCTTGACTATTATAGTGTATTTAATTAACTGGTTCTCGATTAATTTGGATTAGAAAGTTCTACTAGTCTTCAGAGAATCTGGTTCTAGGACGGTATGAGACTTGAATTTATCCGCTGCCCAGAGTTGTAGACGGAAATCAGTTCTACCTTGAGAACGACTTAACAAGAGGAAGACGACAGTTCAAAATAAGTCTCTAGACTTCAGAATCGCAAAAAAAAAAAAAAAAAAAAAATCTACGATCGCTTTAGTGAAAATCAATTCGTTTTCTTTAGGAGAACGACGCTCTATTCAGAGAATATTTCCCTAGAAGTACGACGGTACTCCTCAGAACCTTGCGTGATTTTGCTATCACGACTTCGCAAAACAGAGCTAATGCTCTAACAGATGAGATTCACAATCTCATCCAAAATTATCGTCTTCACTCCCGGATCAAAAATCCGAAAGTCAGTCTTCTGCAATCTTTTCTCTCGTTCCCCGAGATGAGTCTTTCTCTTCTTGTGCCCCCCCCCCCCCCCCCCCGTTGATAGGTTGAGGAAGGTAATTAGGTCCGTATGATGGCTTATCATTTGCTCTCGCCTGTGGAGACCTAAAGTCCATGACCTGCCCCTTTATGGATCAGCTGATCCGATACTATCAATCTGGTTATTTTTCAATCTCAAACCTAGGGCGTGACAACCCAACAGTTTTATAGTCTGGTTTTAGCTTTTTGTCGCCTCGTTGACGCCGTCCAATTGTACGAATCTGTATCTCACAGGGAAGCTGCATAGTTCAAGTGGGGTGGGGGGGGGGGGGTCTTAGACCCCACGCAGACTGACCACACGGGTGCTTTTAGTAGCGTCTTTCTCTGAGAATTTACATGAATTTCTGAATTCTCACAAAATATATCATTTTCCTATTTGGAGTATTTACGCTCAAACAGGTTTGGAGCAAATTCATATAATCACAGTTATAATTTGAAATGTCCTAGAAAATATTTTTGCTAATCAATATATAAATGACAACATATCAGATCATGACAACCTAATGATACTATATTTCTCCGTGGCTTTTCTATATATTTTTTTGAGTATTTGGGATTTTACACCCTAAGTCGCTCTGGTGAAGTTTATAGTGTATTTTCCTTTCATATTTTCCAATTGCAGCAACTACGTAATTCTTTGATAAAAAAAATTCCTAAATATTTTAATTTTTTAACATTTTTAATATTTACATTATTTAACTTTATTCTAGGTATGCGGGGTAAGTCCTTTTTGAATGGGAACATAATAAAGCATGATTTTTATGCGTTTATCCTTAATTTAAATTTTGTTGACCAATTTTTAATTCGTTTAAGTCAGATTTATAAGTTTTTTTCTTTTTTTTGTAAATTTATAAGACGCAGTCAGCTGAAATCGATAAAATGTCGTCTACAAACATTCAAATTTTACAATTTTCTTCCCCATCAAAAGTTCTTAGAAGTCTATCTGCCATAATTAACCATAAAATACATTAAAGCACCGTTTATACGTCTTTCAAAGGACTGACGTAAAACGACGTATAAATGAAAAGACGTATAATCGAAATTTTACTAAACAACTTTGATTACTGCAGATTTAATACTACCTATGCAATATTCATTTAAATGTATTAATTTTAAAGTTTTTTAAGATAGTACTGGCATAATACTATATAGTATGGAAATCAATAATTAAATTTTAAAATAAAACATTTATCATAATAGTGAGAAAAATCATACTTTTATTGCATATCTTGAGTACTAATTATAGATTTCTTATTTTATACGATTAATGTGCATGCAAGTATACATTTAATTTAAAAAAATCTGTCTGTGAGTATTAAGTACAGTATTATGAATCGAATTAAGTTCATTGAATGTTTTTCACAATTCTTCTGACAAAAGATATAAGTCCGAATTTTTTCAATTGAGTCCATCGCGTTTTCATAGAAAGGTGGAATAATTTCTTCATCATCCCTTAAAATAGCACCAGATAATTTGTCTTCTATTAATTTATCAATTGTGAATAATTTCGAAGTCATGATATCTTTATCACACTTCACATACTAGGAAGGAGGAAATTTTCACATTTTGGATCGGGAAAAAACGACGTATAACCGAAGCTATGCGTCGTATAAACGAAGTTCTTTATCATTACAATGAATACGAATGAATCTGGGCTGTGATGAAACGACGTATAAATGAGAAACGTATAAACAGTGCTTTAATGCATGTGTAAGACATGAATCTTGTTGCACACTTTTAGTTTAATAAACGCCAGTTTCATTTTCTGGGTCAAAATTCTCATATTAAAAGAAAAATTACTGGTAAAAAACAAATGACTTAGTAAATCTTAGTTAAATTCATCGTTGATTATTTTAATGTTTTATACATCTAAAGCAATTATGCACCAAAACCGTAGTCGCTACCGTGTTTTTGACTCATGCTTGCCAACAAAGGAGAGCCCCGCTTTCTACCTCACGAATTGGATTTTTACGAGAGTACCAAACGCCAAATAAGTTAAATTGAAAGAATCTTGAACATGCCAGATAGGGCAAAGGTGCAGATGATTCTTTGCAGCCCACTAATCCATCGGTTTTGACAGGAAATAAAATTGAAAATTCCAGCTTAAATAAAAGCAGACAGACTTCCCGTGGACGGTTTTTGTCCAAAATTTGATAGAAACCTACGAATTATGTGTCAAGTTCACATACCAAATTTCAGCCCTGTATCTCTAACAGTTTTCGAGTTATCGTATTCACAGACACACGGACACACAGACAGACATAATTCCAAAACTGTGTTTTTCAGACTCTGGGAGGTCTAAAAAGTGCAGATTCGTCAAAATCTCGAGTTCGAATTTCTTGACGATTACAATACTTTCTCTATGTATACTTCGTATACGAGAAAGTAAAAAAGTATATTTGGTCTGCGTAAAAAGAGTCTGCAATGATAGATTTAATTCAAGAGAAGCCGACTCTCTGGAATCTAACTGATAAAAACTACACTCATAAAATAATCTTTCTTACTTTTTTTTTATCAATTTCGTGTCAAAGTTTTACATTTTTTTGAGGTTTTTTTTTCTTTTCTTGTTTATATTTTACTAGCAATACCCGCACGGCTTTGCCCGTGGTGTCATGACTTCAACAAAATGATAAATAAAGTCCACATACAATTATCACAAATGACAGTTATGAAAACGAAATCAAAACAGAAAAATATATATTGATTTTGCCCGCTTCTTTTTCCTCCCGACAATGACATTTACCCGTGGCATCATGGCTTAAACAAAATATAAAAAACGCCCACAGACAATTTAAGAAATTAAAGTTTTGAAAGCGAAATCAAAACAGAAAAATATGTATTATTGAGTTCGCCCGCTTCTTTTTCCTCTCGATAATGACATTTAAAAAAACTGAAGGAAAACAGTACCGAGTACGTTAATCCAAAACAATATTAAAAAATTACGAAGTGAAATTCATTACACCGCGAGCAAAGTATGCGAGGGAAAGAAATATATTAAGGCACGCTTAAAAACCAGCAGGAGTGTTCTCCCCTAAACTTTCTCGTATACTTCTCGAAAAAGGTGCTGTTTCCCCTCCCTCCGCGTGGATAAAAAAATTCCAACCTATTGTAACCCAGGATCCAATGACTATCAGAAAATATTTAGGTAAAGAATCAAATTCAAAGAGATGCGTTCCGATTAAATGCGTACCGATTTCTACTCTTGCTGGCTCAAGGACAAAGTCGTATAATCCTTCCGCGTGCACAGATTGCTACCAGTACGCACGCGCATAAAGAACCGGATGAAAAAAAGCGCCAAGCAGGAGTCAATAAATATCGTGCACAGAAGATTGCGTCCAGTACGCATTCGCGTGGAGATAGCGGATTCGTTGGAGATGCGATTATACAGACCAACAGACAGTCAACCTTTTGACGGATTTGGCCCAAAATGTTATACGGACCTACAGTCATGACGATAAAACTGTGTATGAAATTTTATCCATCTAGCTTTTCAAGTTTTTGAGTTATAGCGTAACCTGACCACGGACATACAGACAGACAGACTTCCCGTTGACGGATTTTGTTCATAATTTGATAGAAACTACAAATTATGTTTAAAGACCATATACCAAATTTCATCCACGTAGCTCTAATAGTTTTCGAGTTATCGTGTTCACAGATAGACACACAGACATAATTCCAAAATTGTGTTTTTCGGACTCAGGGAGGTCTAAAACGTGGAGATTCATCAAAAGCTCGAGTTCGAATTTTTTGACGATTACAATACTTTCTCTTTGTATACTTTGTGTGATGATCGTGGCCTTTTTTAAGGCTTTTGTTGTTGGTTCTTTTCAATGGATTACCAGAGATGTGATAACAAACAACAGTTTATTTACATAACATTAAGGACAAACACTAGAATAACGGATAGCACAGCACTTTGAAACTAATTGTTGCAATTGCTTCGCGGTCAGCAACTACACAAACAGAAAGATGCGTCTGGACTCTTCGCGGTCAGCCACGTCAATCAGAAATAAGCGTTGGGGCCCTTCGCGGCCAGCAACAGCACAAACAGAAAGATACGTTGGGACCCTTCGCGGCCAGCAACAGCACAGACAGAAAGATACGTTGGAATCCTTCGTATTCAGCCACGTCAATCTTACAACTACACTTTTCGTTGGGATCCCCGGCCTCACTCGCCGGTGCCTTACGAAACCTTCCTTTAGCCTTCGAGTTCGCAACTCGACTCATTCACAAGAAACAATCCCCGACCCTCGGGGGAGGAGAGCGCCCTCCACCGGCGAGTGCGATTTGAGAATCCCAACATTACACTTCGTATACGAGAAAGTAATAATAATCGGTCTCTGAGAAAATAAATAATCTCTGCGTGCGTAGAACGCGAAAGTAATGACGTAATCTGCCGCGAGGAGTGTGACGTCCGATCGGATTGTAGAAGTGCATGTTGGGAGCTGAAAAGAACCTTGGATCGAAAGCTCCGATTCGGTCCGCCATAGAAAATGCTTGAAATGATCAATAAAAAAATTCGTAGAAAATCGAAAAAAAAAAAATGATATTTTGACTGTTCTTGTTTTAAAACAAAGATAAATATTCCGGTTGTTACCTCAGGAAAATTGAAAATGATAGCGTTATTAGAACGTCAGATGCGAGAAAAAAATTTAATGTTAAAAACGCAAAGGAAAAGTGACTATTGTTTAAAAATTTCTAAAAATTCAGTAAATTACGTTAGAAATTCAAAACAAAGAAGAACAAAAGAAGAAACAAAGAAAACAAAGAAGAAATTCAAAACAATTAGAACGAAAATCGTTTGCTCTTTCCTATGGTGCATCTATTTTTTTCGTAAAATTATCCGAAACCATACTATTGAGAAATTAGTGCAAAAAATCATCCAAAACAACACAAAACATTAAATAAAAAATTTTCTAGATTAAATTTGAAAATTCCGGCTTCGAGGTGCATTGAGTCACCATTAAGATTACCTGTGTGCCGAATTTCAAGGCTGTAAGTGCGATAGATTCGTTTGGACATCGCACTCAGGCACGCGCGCGCACACACACACACACACACACACACAAACATTTCCTTTTATAAGTATAGATAAACATTCAGTAAATTTTTAATTCTCATATTATAGCTATATTAAGCAAAAATTAAATAAAATAGTATGATTCTTTAAAAAATAATGCACCATTAGTTTGTATCTATGGATATTCTACATAAATTAAGTGTTAAATGATATAAAGTTAATTAAAAAAGAAGCAAGTACTGTCCAATTAAAGCATTGCCATAGATGACCAATCTTTTGTAAATGGTCAAGATATTATGATGAGTCTTCCAGAAGCTATAGTTTCACAAGAAACCAGGAGGCTCAGTAACACAAAAATCTTTTAATGTGTCGTTTCCCAACTTTAATATTTGTTAATCTTGCATTAAATGTATGAACTGAAGCCATGAATAAACAACTATTATACATTTTATATTTTGTGGTATTAAAAAATGTGCTGTATTAACATATTTTTAAAAATTTACTGGTGGTCCATACTACCCCATGCTGTGGACTAATTACTAAAAAATAAATATTAAAAAAAGTATAGATAATTATAGATTTAAAGAGCATATACAATATAAACCTTAATATGTAGAGAATATATATGCATTTTTTTCAAGCAAAAAAAAAAAATCAATACTTTGAGAATAAACATTCAAAATTTACAAAAGTGGTCCATTGTATCCCGGTCTCCCCTATACATGCTGTATATACTGGCATAATATTTTTTTGAAAGGCTAAATTTATATACAGATATTTAAAGCATCCCTATAGGAATTTTTTAAAAAAAACCTTCATAAACCTATAGATAATTAATTTTAGAATTAACAGTTATTTCTGAGAGTCTGATGATGAAAGATTGCAAAACATTGCTCCTAAACAAAAACCTTAATACTTGTGAGTACTTGATACATATTCATGCATTTAATTTTCTTACAAGTCGCATGTTAAGGAAAAATGAACTAATCATATTGTAAATACTAAAGAAGAGTTTGCTTAAGGTGTAGAAATACATCTTATAGGTTAATATCAAATCAATGGATCTAATTCCTGGACAAATAAATGCATTGTGTCCAAAACTGGTACAGTGGCCAAAAGTGGAGCATCTACCCTTTATGTTTTTATTTACTACTTCTACGTTTCATGAGGGATTGTTTTTTCCCCCTTATAACTATGACGATAATTTTTATAAATAAAGCTGAAACACCAATTTTTTTTGTTTGCTGTAGAAATCAAAACTATTGAAAATACTTTCTTAAAATTTTCTTCGCAAATAATATGTGTCATCTGTGCATACGCGGTAATTAATTCTTGACTGTTATTTATTTTTTAGAAAGATTCAGAAAGTGAGAGGATTTTGTGAATTATAATATTTTATATAAAAGTCATTTTTACATTAAAGGTATTAGACTAGTAAGTTCCGGATTTATCAGATGATATCAATTAATATTTCAAATTATATTAGAAATAAGAAAATGAAATCAGACTTCCAAAGTAAAATCTTCCATTAATTATTAAGAGCAACAGCTATTTTTTCTTCTTTTTGGTATATTATTAATCTTATATGCGAAAGAATTTCATAATTCATAATTTCATCTACACCAATGTATTGGCATCCATGGAAGACAAACGCAACAGTAACAAACGGCTAGTACTAAGTCAAATGCGGAAATAAAAAGACAGCAAAAATATAAACGCAAAAAAAAACCCTATTTGCATCGCCTAAAAGGCAATTACAAATTGTGCTTTTACAAATTGTACAATTACAATTGCTTTTATGGGGGTTGTCAGACCGTAAAGAAGGGGATTCCATCCACTTCTTCTTCCCTACGCTCAAGGACACATTGAAGGATAAACCGTCCCATCGAAACCGTTGTCCCTTGATGGGGACAAATTCTGCAGTTAGATACCGCCTAGGTATACACTATATGCCCAAAAGTATCCGGACACTTGCAGATTTTCACATTTTTTAGAATTTCTCCGGAATAGTTTAACCGACTACCATTAAACTTCGGACATGTAAAGAATAGACAATAACTCACATTTTACATTGAAGATTCGGTCCTGAGGGCAATTAGGGGACCGTCTACAAACTGATGAAGACAAAAAGGTGTTTGGCCCACCCCGCTTCACAGAATACAGATAACAATATGAAACTTTCAGAAATGGTAATGTTTAATGTGCATAATATTTACAGGAATTTTTGTAAACTCAGCTCAAATATTTGGGAAGATATAAAGGTTTTCTTAAAAAATCTCAAATTTTTCCACCTGTTTTTTGCTTATAACATGCAGAGTTTTCTGTTATGTTATACGAAATTTACAGAAAAGATGACAATATGTTAGAGAAGCATTTGTGTAAAACTTTGGAAAAGAATTGTTGAATATTACAGGAATTATGAGCATTTTTAGTAAATAATGTTTTACTGCGCATGCGCGAAACATAGCGTAATTTTTCTTTCACAACTTTAAAGCCAGCTATATAGGGCAACTTATATAACAATATTCAGTTCAATATCAGTAGTATTCAGAAAGATATCGGCATTACAACGAGCAGAATTTTAGCTCCTGTCGAAGAGAAGCTAAAAGATGAGGGGTTGTACGCAAATTTATATTTTTTAAACTTATATATTTAAATAGTTATATTGAATTGTATAGTGGTGAGAATTTGTTGGATACCCATGAACACATCTAATATTCGTAACGAATAAAAAAATATATATGTAGAATTATTAAAATATTTTAAGAAAAGAAATTAATTAGATAAAAAATCGTTTCGCCATAAAATAAATATATTTAAAAATATCGTTTGGCCGTAAAATTGTAATATGTAATTTGTTAATAATCCTGTAAATAATATATTTAAAGTAATAAAATTTTTGTTATTTATAGTGCCTAATTAGCTGGAATTTAAGTTATGCACGCAATTGATAAGTCTTCATGGGTATTCAGCAAATTCTAACCACTATACAATTCAATATAACTATTTAAAGATATAAGTTTAAAAAATATTAATTTGCGTACAACCCCTCATCTTTTAGCTTCTCTTCGACAGGAGCTAAAATTCTGCTCGTTGTAATGCCGATATCTTTCTGAATACTACTGATATTGAACTGAATATTGTTATATAAGTTGCCCTATATAGCTGGCTTTAAAGTTGTGAAAGAAAAATTACGCTATGTTTCGCGCATGCGCAGTAAAACATTATTTACTAAAAATGCTCATAATTCCTGTAATATTCAACAATTCTTTTCCAAAGTTTTACACAAATGCTTCTCTAACATATTGTCATCTTTTCTGTAAATTTCGTATAACATAACAGAAAACTCTGCATGTTATAAGCAAAAAACAGGTGGAAAAATTTGAGATTTTTTAAGAAAACCTTTATATCTTCCCAAATATTTGAGCTGAGTTTACAAAAATTCCTGTAAATATTATGCACATTAAACATTACCATTTCTGAAAGTTTCATCTTGTTATCTGTATTCTGTGAAGCGGGATGGGTCAAACACCTTTTTGTCTTCATCAGTTTGTAGACGGTCCCCTAATTGCCCTCAGGACCGAATCTTCAATGTAAAATGTGAGTTACTGTCTATTCTTTACATGTCCGAAGTTTAATGGTAGTCGGTTAAACCATTCCGGAGAAATTCTAAAAAATGTGAAAATCTGCAAGTGTCCGGATACTTTTGGGCATATAGTGTAAGTTTACTTCAGTGAAGCCAAAACCCATATAACGTTGGTTGGTTTTTGATTGTATGACGGCGCCTAATTACTGTAGAGTCATTAATATAACTGAATCACAAATTCGATTTAGCAGAAAAGGAATACATCAATTTATTCATACTGAAAACTTTTTTACGGTCCCATATTTTATTTTCTCTGTACTTTTACTAAAAATTTAACCAATGATTTATTTTATTTCGTAACTGGATAACTGAAGCCTTTCTGGCGAAAGTAATAAAAAAATTGCTAAATCCAACTGGATATTTAAAAGAAAATTGCGTAACAAATCATAAAAAAGGAAAAGAAAAAAAGCACATTGTTTAAATTGGTTTCTAAATTTAGAAGGTAACGTTTCGCCAGAAAAAGGAAAACGAAATTGCGTTTGCTATAAATATGATGTAAGATCTGAAGAATCTTACTCCCAATCCTTAATACTACATTACCAGATGAAAATTTAGCTTTATTTTCCAAGAATATTCTTTTTTTAAAGAACTTTCACTTCAGTTTGTAACTAATACACTGGATTTGAAATTTTCTACACTTATTTAAGAACTGGAAAAGTGTGAAATAAAATATTTTCCGTCGAGAGAGAAAATTTTATGCCCGTGTGATTTCAGAGATAATAAAATATCGAACACCAGTCTCCTTCTTTCAACCTAAATTTAAACTGATGGCTCACTAGCTGATAAAGGTAACGGTAAAAGGATACGGAAATTTATGATTTTTGAAATAAAAAGCAATTTTAGTGAATGACATATATGATTCAAAAATTACTTCAAAGGGCTTTGAATTTGATTTTATTTCCTAAAATTTTCTCAGCAATTTATTCATACTTTACTTGGCATTACTTACACACTCGCTTTTACTCATTAGTTTACTTCCAATTCCATTTAAATAATAGCTGAAAATCTACGGTAAATATCATTGCTTGCATGATGAAAGCAGATAATCATTTGCAATTTGTGAGCTACTGTGCAGCGCATTCGTTTCTCTGAATTAATATGAGAGAAAAAAAAATAATTTCTTAAAGAACTTTTTCGAAAAAAATTGTTCTCAAAAGGATGAACTTGGAGGTAAATTGTGCCTTCGTTGTTCCATTTGTAACAAGTAAATAAGACTTAAGCATATGTGAGAAAACATAAAAGACTGACTAATTTAATCGACTTGAAATGCACGACAAATTTTAAATATTTTTTCAGGACACTGGGACAGACTTGTGAAATATTTATGTGACTATCCCAATTTTTTTGGAAATGTATAAAGATTCTGTTTGCCTACTTTTTTTGACGTTCGTAATGGAATGAACAATCGTTTGGTTCAAAACTGGTTTATTTTGTCAGTAATTTTTTGCTTGGAATTATCATTTAATTTCTTTAATTACAAAATGTAGCGTTTATAAACAGACAATGGATAAGAGACTATGCTTTTGTTATATCCGAAAAATAAAATCCTATTCTGTTATTCAAGAACGATGCAAAACCCATTGAATTAGTATATTTAACGGCGAAATAGATATAATTGTTAATAATAAAGAAAAAGCACGTAAAATTTTGTAATCCACAGCAAATTCCAACAAAAGCAAGAAAAAAAGAAATGAATTTCTGCGCATATTTCTGAGCTAAGTCCTTAATTTAAAAATAAAACCTAATAATTCAAAGGATTGTTGCGAACTCATGAAATTACTCGATTTCAACTGTAAGTAAAATAATAATATGTACCTTAAAAAAACCTTCAAGAATTAGAGATTTATGGTTTTAAACATGTGGCCAAATCTAGAACACGATGAAAAATTCTGCTTTAGATGCATCTATATCTATACTTATAAAAGGCAATGTGTGTGCGCGCGCGCAATGCCCAGACGAATCTATCGCACTTACAGCCATGAAATTTGGCACACAGGTAGTCGTAATGGTTACTCATTGCACCTCAAAGCCCGAATTTTAAAATTTAATCTAGAATTTTTTTTATTTAATGTTTTGTGTTGTTTGGGGTCATTTTTGGCACGTTTACGGCTGTAGTATCTTTTCTAATGATCGTTGAAAAACAATCAATGCACTATCGGATAGAACAAACAATTTTCTTTCTAATGAAATTTGTTTTGAGCTTCAAACGTAATTTACTGAATTTTGAGAATTTTTTAAATAATAGTCAGTTTTGTCATCGAAATTTTATTTTTGTTTTTAAATTTGCTGCCTCCGACTTTCTAATAACTCTATTATTTTCAATTTTCAATTTTTTTCAGCTTATAACTGGAACGGTTCTGTCGATTTAAAACGGTTAAAATATCTTTTCCCGTTTTTTTTTTAAATTAATTTTTTCCTGGTTAGTTGAAAGATATTTTTATCTAGCGAGCTTCCTCCCTCGACACTTCTCCGGAACGTTGCTGGCAATTTCATAGGCTGAAGGTGCAGAGCGCAGGTGACGTCATAACCTTCAATTGAATGACTTCGATTATTATTTTCAGCAGTATCTTAACGTGTGTATTTGTCTCGTATATTTTGCTTGCTGTATAATAATGATTTTCACGTTGCAAGTTTTTAATATTGCTTTAGATTAACGTTCTCTGTACTGTTTTTCTACAGTTAAAATGTCACTATCGCAAAAAAGCGGGAAAATCAATAATGTGTATCTTTTGTTTTGATTTTGTTTTCAAAACTTTTTTATGACATTGTGGGCGTTTTTTTTTTTTCATTTTGTTGAAGTCCTGATTCCACGGGCAACGCCGTGCGCGTACTACTAGTACTATATAAAAGAGGAAAGTACGTGTGTATGTGTTTGCTTGTTCGTTTTTTGTTTCTTTATGCACTTCCACACCCTTGGACAACCAAATTTGGCACAGTGATGGATTAGCACAAGAGGGAGCTAACGCCGTCAAAATTATTTTAAAATTCGAATTTGATTTTTATTTATTTAATTAAATAACGAAAATTATTTTTAGACGTTTTTCATCAATAACTTCTGAAATACTTATGGTACGAAAATGATTTTACATCACCTTAAATAGCAAAAAATTATCTTTTTAATTATACCAATTTAATTGTTGTACAATTTTTTCTCTAACTGTAATTAACGTTTCAAAATTCATTTTAAACACAAATTGCAACAATGCTTTTATTGTTATGAAATAAAATTCGAACTGATATATTGTTTCATCAAATCCTTTATTCACGTGTTTTTACCACTGTTAAAGCTAAGAAAATATTGCTTTTTTTGGTCAAGGTAGACTTTTTACTTCCGCTGTTATTTCGTAGCATACACTTAGGCTTTTATTTCGTAGCTTTTAATATGCACTCAAATATCCAATGACGTTAGTTTAGTTACTACGCGATGTGAGTTTCAGTTTGACTTTATTTATAGTATTAATAGAGAGAATTTATATTTAGTTTTTATTCCCCTAACTGAGGTTAAAAGCACTCTTTTAGTTCAAGCATTCTTCTTCAGTGAAATTCTTTCGAGTGAGAATTGTTCTCGAGCGATTTTGACTTTCTTTATCTGATTTATAAAGCATTTTATTTAGAAACTTTGCAGTAACCAAGTTATACAGTATAAGTATATTTGTACGTTGTAATATATTACATACTGTATTAGTTATTTAACTATATATTGTTTAAAATAAATGTTCTTTTTTGATTTTCTCGCATTTTCATCCAAACCGTACTGTTATAAGGTGATAAAAAGGCTATATTTAAAAGTTTTAATTCTACAAGAAAAGATTCAATGAAGATTTACGTTTATTGGGGAAAGTTGGTGACAATAATTTTAGGGGAAAAAAACAGGAAACCGGCATATGAAAAAAATATGGATTCCGAGCAACGGCGGGTTTTCAGGTAGTTTATCTGTTAAAAATGGAAAAGTGTCGCAACATTTAATGAAACATGGATACATCTAAGTGACTGCGATAAAAAAAGAAAGATATATTTATTGCCGTCAAAGAGAAGGAGAAATTTGAAAACTTGGTAGAATAGCAAAGAATCTAAAGAAACTTTTAGTAAGGGATTTACAGTTATTACCGGTTTAGCATATGATGGAAAAACAGCAATAAGGAGAGTTGAAAAAATGAATGTAAAAAATATCTCTTATTAACAAGATAATATTTTATTGCCACTGTTTAACGGCGACGAGGAACAAATTTTGGTTAGAGCACTTTGCTTCATAAACCCTCAACTTCCAAAAACGAACAATTTTTAAAGCAGTTTTGTCAATCAACCCCACATACAATAAAGCAAGCAACCATACAAATAAATCCTCTATTAAATTTATAAAACAAGAAACCAGTATCAATACAGTATATCTCACATTTCTACTAAATCTCCTGATGTACCAAGAATCGATTTTTTTTCGCGTTTGGACTTTTGGAAAGAGCAATGAACAATCGTAGATTTAAATCTGTTAATCTGGAATGCTACGGAAGAGAAGTGAAAAAAAACAATCTATATGAATATTACAAATAGCATTATAATCTTAAAAATTCAGATGTGGAATGATAATTAAGAACAAGGAATGGAACATTTAAAACGCAAGAATTTTATGTAAAAATCTGATTTATATTATGACAAAATTGTTATAAAAAAATGGCTGTAGAAAATGAATTTCTTTCATATATCGGGGCTAATCGCGTAAATATTTTTTCAGAAATAACAACAGAAATGCTTATAATGTTATGCTAATTTCTGATAATCAGTAGCGTTCTTCCATGTTTCATAACATTACTTCACTGAATTAGATTTATAAGTATGATAAAGAGGCGCTTAAAATATTAGTTATTTTTATTGTTTTCACAAGAAATGACTCTTAAATCTGCTAAATTTTAGATATCACCGCGTTTAGCTTATCTTGATGGGAAAAATAATACATGCTACACTAATATGCTTTTTAATGAATCTTTCTTCCATGTTTGTTATTGAAGCTTTTACGTGCTCTTCGGCCGAAGTTATAATGACCAATTTCATTTGAGCACTTTTCGTATTGTATTTTAAATAAAAATTATGAGAAAAATCTACATATTTCTCCACATTTTTATTTTAGCTAACTCCTGAGCAAAGGAATCAATCTCGCTAAAATGCATTCAACTACATTAAAAAAACAGCATCCATTGAAAATTGTAAATCATTTAAAATATCACAACTTAGTAATATTCCATCTTTTTATGATAAATGCTCTCTATCTCAGTGTGTAAATTAGAAAATTTTTATTATACAGTCTCTAAACAAGACATTATACTGTAACATGAAATGAAAACGTATTACCAAAGGAATCTGAACATCTTCCCAAGAAGTACATCAAAAAATGAATTTTGTTTGCTATTCAGATTTATATTTATTTAATTCAAAAATCAAATTATATAAGATAACATTACGTTATTTTCGGAGCTATTGTATACGTCTTTCAGTGTACATTTAAAAAAATCTATTTATTCGCACATAGAATATTTAAAAAATAAAAGTTGACTTAATAACCTTATTGTTGAAATTTTTATCTTGTTTTTCCAGATGTTCTACAATGTTGCAAAATTTCTCCATTATTATGAAACCCAGTACCCTTTCCATCCCGAAATTATTGCGCATTGGTTTTGTTTTGGTGATTTATTTAACACACTGTTTTTTTCATGGGATCACCATTATCGTCTAGCCTATTTATCTAATCAAGAAGGAGTTTTTTTTCAGCATCAGTTTATATTGGTCAGCGTAGGTCAGTTCGCGCTTTTCATTTCAGTTTTATTTAAAGGGAGAAAAAAGTTCATCAACCTAAATGATGGCACGATGAGTATTATCAAGGGTTTGATAGAGATCACCACCCCCGATCACATGATCTGCCGCAAACTAGTTCACAAAACTCAGAAGAAATTGAGTGTTGACTGATGCTGGATTTACAATCAAGATAATTGATAAACGGGAAACATTGAACTAATGGCGAATATTTATATTAGTAGTAGCTGATAAAACAACATTCAACATCAATGAAATGCCACTTAATATTGAATACTTTGGAATCCAGGAGGGACTACTTCATCAAATGGGTGCCGGAATAAACAAAATGTGCCTAGTATGTACCGGATAATTAATTCTCTTTAGAACTATCTTTTAACGGGAATACTGTTGGTAACACCATTTACGTAAGAAATTTCTGATTTCAAGGCAGACTAGAAACGCAATACACAGATCGCTGCAGCTGATCTGATTAAAGCAGAAGGCAAAACTGCTTTCTTACCAACGTAATGAAATGGATATAAAATTTATTGAAAAAAATTTCGTCTTAATTTGTTGAATAGTTCTTTGAAACGCCATTTCGCTATGAAGGCTACATAAAAAATAAATAAAGCGTGTGTCTCTCCTTACGTGTGTTTCAGTGATTAGTTGAAAAGAGAAGTAAATGGAATCTTGTGGCATCAAAGTCACATGATAAAAGAAACAGCGCATGTCATCTAACATCTAATTGCATGCTACCTTATGTTGAAATGTGATGACGCGTCCTTTTTCCTCCTGTTAGATATCCTATTGTCGTAACGTCACGGCAGCATTTTATAAACTTTGGGCGTTGTTATTAATAAATTTTTGAATATCAATTTTGATTAATCATTAATCAAGATTCAGGTCATTAATGCACCACACATTTTCTTAGCAAAATTTGCATCAAGCAATTGATTATAACATACAAAGAATTTCAATTTAATTCTTTACCTTTCCTAGTACAAATTTCATGCGTTGTGTTTTTAGAAGAAATACCCAAGGTTCTAAGAAAATTTTTAAATTTTTCCAGATTCTTGGATACACATAGTGATTTATCAGCAATGTATAAATAACTTGACAAACACAAGATTTTCGAGTATTATAAGGCTAACGTTTATTTAAGCATTCTGACCTATATACATAAAATTTAAACAATGCTTTCATGAAAGTTCTCGAATATGCAAATACTGTGTTTAGTAAAATTTAAATTCAAAAGGGGCGCCACCTCAATAAAAGAAAACACATATCAAATCATCAATACACTTCAACATCTAAATTAGTTGTGAGAGAATCAACATTAATTTAAAGGATGTAATGCCATCTATTTACCTATACATATCATATCAAATCACCAATGCAAATCATCATATAAGATACTCTCAACACTGACGCTTATTAAGTAAAATACAACCAATTAAACTCCATCTCAAAAATAATAGCTTTAAACAAAATAACAATCAAAATTGAAAAGTTTAGTAGCATTTTGCAATCTTATCTTAGAAATCTTAGACACCCTAAACCTATAGCTGCAAAAAAAAAAAAAAAATTGTATCAAATACTATACTTCATTAAGTTTAAAGATTTAATTTTTTTGCATCAAAAGAAAAACAATGACCTTTAAAGTCAATCTAGTAATTTAGCTCTTTGAATATATTCTGCAATCAAAACATTGAATTTTAAAAATTATGAAAATCAAAGCATTACAATTAATCATTTAAATCCAAGTACTGAATAAAATTTTGTTGTTTAGTATTGCAAATTATTCTCAAGAATCCAACTTCAGATTAACTAGAATTTCCAGGAGAATTTCATTATTTCTTAAATTTTTAACACCATGTTAAACCAAGAAAGAAACACTTTTTAAATATAAAATTTTGAGGTAAATTCATACATGAAGTTTAAGCAATGATGTACCAATAATCATAATACTCTAAATTTAAGATTTCGGAATTTCGCCAAATAATAATGAATTTTTAAACAATTTTGAATAGCTCTAATAAACATAATGGGTACTTATCCATTGGGCTGGGGTTTGGAACTCGGCAACATGATGGAACAGTGTTGTTTGCTGCCGGAGTTTTAGGCACCAATTCTTCTAGAGAAGTTCTTGTCCCTTTTACTTCTCCAACAAAGTACACAGCCGGAGAGTCTTACTGAAGCCAAGTCGAGGCACTGAGAATCGTCAGTTCAATAGCGGCAGGAATATTTTGCCAAGCCAGTAGGACGTTACAACTTAAGTAGCCGGATAGTCATATTTAAACCATGCCGTAGCACTGAGAATCATCAGTTCACTAATCTTTCGCTATATTCTACCGAGATCTATTCATTTAGGAGTTCATAGCGGCAAGAAGAAATCTGCCATGCAAGCCGGACATCACATCCATTCCCTGAAACTAGGCCCGAATGTCAAAGTGGCCCAAATCCAGTCCAGCCATCAAGCACGCACCAGCATGGTCAGAGCATTGAATTAGAAAAACATCAATAATAATTGGGCGTCCCAAACACAAAAGCCGACCAGCGTCGTCATCACCAGAGATCCTTTTTTCGCGCTCACCCTTTTTGGTTGCCACTTGAACGCAACTAAAGAGAAGCCTATCGCTCACATTTTTATTTGCATAATTTTCTCCGCTTCTTCTACATCTAGAATCACCTGTCGTCTAACTCTCTCTCTGACTCCTTCCTTCCGAAAATTCTCCAATTAATTTTAAATCCCCCCAAAAAATCTTCTTATACAAAAGCTTGGCGACACGAAATCGCCAAGGGAAACTATACTCCAAACCCTCATGCTTACACCACAATTTCACTTTCTACAATAAACCCTTTTAAAATTTTCGCCAATCTTACTCTAAACTATAGATACATTTTGTCGCCAAACCAAAAACAAACTTAGTAACCCCACCCACACAGAAAAGCACGTCCCCAAATGGCCAGAGCTGGTCAAACCCCACCTACGAAAGACTCCAGCAACAAATCCCAGTTCGACTCTTGACCCCAACATTTTAATAGAATACTCTCCCTCTCGTCCAGCTGGCAGGAAATTCTCGCACCAGGGGTTCGCTCACCTCCATGGCTTAATGTTTTCTAGGAAAATAAACCCCCGCAAACGACAATTTTCTCACGGATTCTTGGCTTGAATTGCCAATTAATGGGTCAAAACAGGACACAGCTGGGCATTTTTTGCCACTGACCATTTCTTATCTTTGTGAGAAAGGAATTTTTTTCCCTGGTTTGAACCAGATGTTTTTTTTCAAAACAGCGCAATGCCCAACCCAAGAAAATTCGTACAAAGAAGAGGGACGGGGGACAATCTACAATTTTGAAGGGACGGTTACTAAAGTGCTGTTTCTTAAAACCAGGATTCGAACAAAGAATGTAGTAAACACACTGCTTTTTACAGTAAAGTTCTGCAGTGCAGAGTTATGTTACATTAACTTAAACATCATATAAATTAAATAACTTTGAGAATGAAATGAATTATTATTATTATTTTAAGTAAATATATTAATTTTAAATAAAACTTGAAAGTGTGACACGACACTATGGATTACAAAATTAAATTGATGGTACGCAATTTATGCGTATAAAGGATTGTGAATTTATTCCGAAACATTTCAGAAGTAAAGTTAGTGAGAAAAACAACTCACATCAGCTGGTCATTTTCTCAAGCATTTGAGTATGATCAGTGGAGTAACAGAAACTTTTGCCGCTCTGTGCGAACTTCCTGCAATTTCAAAAACAACAGTCGTCTTCCTTTACAATATACTTAGGACACATAAAGTCAATATAATTTTTTTTAAAATTCCAGGAAAAGAACATTTTATTTGTAACGTAATTCTTCGTTTGACGTCCTAGATCTCTGCAGATAAATTGTGAAATCGTGCCGCCAGTCTTTCTTTTACATATTGGCAATTTACAGGCAAAAGGAGAAAACTACGCTTTAATAACATTAGTTATTTTCTTTTAAGTACATAACAATTGAGCTAGTGCCCTCACCCTTCTTAGTTATAAAATTGTTTTCCTGCATGTCTGATTTTGCCCCGTTTCGAAGGGCCGCCCCCCTCTAGTTACGCCACTGAGTATGATAAAAGTCATAATTGGGCTGTTACAAATACAACTAGTAGAAAGAAAATAATAAACTGATAAGAACAAGACAAATTACATTTTGTAAAAACAATTTCTCGAACATATAAATTTCAAACCGAAAAGTAAAATATGGAACAACATGTGAAATTTAAATTATATTACAGTAACATCATATCTTTAAATCACATTTACCTTTTTTATTAGTAGAATTTGGTACAATTTAAGCCTATTAATTCATTGATGTAAATGGTTATTAAATTTTTGTCAACTTTCAATTAAAAATTCAACTGTTCCTAAATTCCAGGATGGCGAGTATTCACCAAACCTGATCTATTTCATTTGAAGACATAAAGTTGCAAACCAAAGAAAAAAAAATGAATAAACTATGGCATCAATATTTTCTACAAATTGAAGTTTTTCGCAATCTATTTCATAACAGACTTATGCTTTTATAAATTAATACTCAAATGTTTTTGACAGCAATTCAAATATGAGTACGAAAGAACGAAAGAAAAAAAACTGTATAGAGTTAAAAATTATTTGTATTTGTAATGTATCGTATAAAGTTAACTGTTAATTATTCGCGATAAGCTATATTTCAGAGTTTAAAAAATGACAACAAAACAGAAGAACTGTGAAAAAGAATATCAGTTTTCTTCATACAACCCTAGTTTTGGTTTAAATTAATGGAGGTTTAAATTAGTTAGACAAAAGTTCCATTTAGAAGCTACAGGCGTGCTAAGACGGCCTCATAATTTTGCACTGAGACCAGATGATAAGAACAACACATGAGGCAGGACCCTACTCACTAATCTGCATGCCACATCAAGCCTGCATTTGGAAATTCAAGATTACACTTTGGTTTATTATAAAATAGTAGTTAGAGAGGATATTTAACATATAAAAATATTATGCATGAAATCACTTAGTTTTGTACTTTTGAACATCTCTTCTAACATTTATTCTACTCCCGCTCCAACATTTAATCCAAACATTTATTGCCCATCTGATTGCAAAAGACCAAGGGTCTTTATGTAATAATTTACGGAATTAATATACTTTATTCAGTGCTACTATATACCAGATTCAACTCCAGAGAACTAAATTTTAAAGCCGTTTTCCATTTTTAAAACACAAAAACGCAATTCAGTGTTTACGTTCATTAAATCACTGCAAGCACTCGCCAAATATATAATTGTTGCTATTTATTAGAAACTCTAGATAATTATTCAAAAATATATATGATAAGAAATCATACCAATTTACATTTTACATGACAATTCTCTTCAACTATCCATGGAATTTTTCAAGAACTGAAACCAATTTTTTATATAACTCACTCCACTTTTTTATATATTAAAACATATTAAACAAAATGGGCTAATTTCAGGGAAAGAGTCAAGTTGTGTTTTCATTGAAGAGCCTTTAACAGTGAAGTTCCCTTTCCGGGGCTAAACAAAAAATATTCTAATCAAAATGCTTTCTTCTTTCTAGTGCAGTAGTAATATGGAACAATCGAATCTGATTTATTTTTTAAGATAGGAAAAGTAGCTAAACTTTTTCTATTAACTCTTTGATACTTTAATTTACCGGACCTTGCATTAGATATACGTATATCTTTACTCTACTAACTGACATCTTATTCCTAGAATATACTAGTTTGTAGATGTTTGATGAGGGTCAGAGACTATTGAGACCCTAATCCTCTAAATCAAAATTAGTTGGATGAATGATAAGAGGAGGATTTGGTTGTTGAAAATCCTGATATAAATAGCTTGAGCCTTCCCAATTGCAATCCCTACGAAGGCGATCTGCTCTAACGAGAATGGACTCCATTTGAGCTTTGATATGTAGGGGAGTAATACCTTCGATCACTTGTCTGTTGGAGTGGTAGAATACGCTCCAGTGATATTGAGAAGGAATTTTCTCTGTATAGAATTGAGAAGCCTTTGTTGCATTGAGGTGATATTATTTGCCCATGCCGGTGCTCCATAAAGTAATATTCTTTCTATAACTGTAAAATAGATTTTCCTTCTGATATTTTTATTCAGACTCCAGTTTGACGCGGAGATACTTTTTATTTTTTGATAAAGGATGAGCGTTTTATTTTTTAACTCAGACAGATGTGTTGCGAAATTTAGTTTATCGTCAATAAAGACCCCTAGATATTTGATGCTTGATTTCCTTTGAGAAGATTCCCTTCCCTTCTTATGCCTGCTGACCAGCGAGGACCGCTTCTATTTTTGTTGAAATGCATGTAGTTTTATTTATCTGCTGAAATTTCCAGATTATGTTTTGCAGTCCAGGATTTAAATTGATTTAAGGCTTCATTTGCAAGGGATTTAACTTTAGCCTTTGTTGGTGCTTTTATAAGAAAGATGAAGTCATCCGCGAAGGCTTGCAGATGAACTCCTTCTGGCCAGGATTGAGTTAGCACATCGTTCGCCACAAGATTCCAAAATGCCGGACCAGTGCACGAGCCCTGTGGGTAGCCCCGATGTTGTGGGAGTGTAGCTGGTTCTTGAGGGGTGTTTAAAGCTACTTGCCTGCCCGAAAGTAGATCTATTAAGGTTTCTTTTGTATTGGAGTGGAAACTAATATTATTTAGACTGTTTTTGATTGAATTATATTCCAAGTGGTCAAAAACACCTTTTATGTCCAGTGAGATCACCAATGCATGTTGTTTTGTTGATCTTGCCATTTCTATTTCATCTATGAAGTCAACTATTGTTTCTTCGAATGATTTATTTACCGTGAAGCCATACTGGTTAGCCGCTTGCAGGTTATTCGTCCTGAGATGAAAGTCAAGACATTCTAGTAATAATTTCTCTAATATTTAACCCAACGTTGGTAAAAGTGAGACAGGGTATATGACAGTATGACTTCATTTCTGACTCTGGTTTCCCTTTTTTGTGGAATAGGACAATTATGCCGACTTTCAATGGCGTCTGGAAACATTGAAGCTTGAGACATTTATTATAAAAGGAAAGGAGCAGTTTTGGAAAATGTTTAAATATAGATTTAAGAATAACAAAATCAATGCCATCATAACCTGTAGCCTTTTTTGTTGGGACCTTTTGTAATATCCTTTTCAATTCATTTTGAGTGAAGAGTTTTACTATATGATGGTGAAATGTAGGTTGGCGTGGAAGGGAATAAGCTCCTGTGGATACAGTTCTTTTAGAATATTAAGCGCCATTTCTTTATGCCCGCCCTTTTCTGGTTGGCCAAGAATTTTAAACAATTCCGTGGGGTGGATATTGTCTTTGATGAAAGACTTATACGGGGTACCATAGGGATCTGTTGTCTTGGTGCAAAAGCCCGTAAATGCTGTTCTTTTAGCTCTAAGAGATAACTTTTTAAAACAAGTTTTTTTATTTGCGAATTTCTGTTAATAATTCAGCTGCTGAGTTCCCGATGTTTTAGATGCTCTTCTCTGGACAGCTGTAAGCTCTTTCTTCTTAATGTCGAAGTCCTGGGTCCACCAATTGATGCTAAAATTCTTTTTTACTTTTTGTGTCTTGTAAGAATGTTTACAAGCCTGGAGGATTGATGTTTGCAAGCTCGATGTCACCTTGTCAAGATTTTCTTTTGAGTTGCAGAAGTTAATTTCTTGTTGGGTGGAGTTAACTTTGGATTTAAAGTTTTGAATGAATTTATTGTGACCCCCCATAGGCCGTTTTGAACCTAGTATATGAAAATGAGATTGCATTTTAATATTAAGTTGAATTTTGATAAAATTATGGTCACTGAAGCTAACATCTTCAAGAAATTCCCAGGATGTTGTATTAGAAAGATGTTAGCCAATTGAAAGCGGGAGGTCAGGCCAGCCTTTAGCGTTGCGTTGTTGAAAGGTTGGGCCTCCATCTTTAACATTAAGGAGGTGAAGATTGGTGCTGGATATGAAGTCCTCCATTGCATTGCCTCGAAGGCTGTCATTTGGATAACCCCAAAGGGTGCTGTGAGCATTCATATAGGCTCCAATGAGCACTGATTCTTGAGTGAGTGAAGTAATAAATTGCGAGATATCTTGAATTGTGTTCTGTATATCAGAGTAGGGAGAAGAATACCCTGAGATGATCGAAAGTGGGCCAATAGATGTTTGTATTTTTATTGCCACTGCATTTTCTTTTATACCTAGGAAAATTGGAGTATTGGCTGAGGGCAAGGAGATTTTGCCTGCCTTGCCGTTTTCTGAAAGCCATTGATTCCAGGACTTCGGAATACCTAGAATTTTAGCACCTTTCGAATAAGGCTCTTGTACTAGGATAAGATCTATTTTATGAGTCTTGGCTTCTTTTGGGAGATTTGCAGTGGCAACCTTGCCCTTGCCAAGGTATATTTGAAGGATTCTTAATGGGTCAGGAGAAGAAGATGAGCAGGACCATGGAGAATTGGTGCTATTGAGCAATGAGAATTGGGAGGTGTTTAAATTTTCATTTTGGCTATGGGAAATAATTTGGCTTGGAGGTAGGGATCGAGATTGATGTTGGTATTGGAATAGAAAATTGTCTGTGATATCCATTTATCTGTGCCTGTTAATATATCGTATTCTTGGTTATTGACTTTATTTTGGCTGCGTAGATTGGGCAAATGTGGTCTATAGACGCCTGGTCCGTTCTGTAATGTGTCTTGTATTTATAATTATGTTTTCTGCAGTGTATCCAATTTGAACGCCTTCTGATGCAGTCTGTAATTCTGTGATTCTCTGTGCAGAAGCCACAAAATGTCCTTTCTGCGGTGCAGTGGGAGACTGTGTGTTCAAGAGATTGACACGTGGAACATTTTCTGGCAGTCAAGAATTCTTTTACTGTATGTGTTTCCCAGTCGATGGTAAGATTTTGTCTTCTCCTGAGCTGCCTGTAAATGGTCATTGGTGTTTGGAAAACCTAGTGCGTTTTTCCGGTGCGCCCTTTGATGGGGAACAGGACCTTCAGGTCTTTGTGAACTTCTCCGAAGGATTGTGAAAGAGCTTCCTCCATTTTTTCCTTCGTGAATTCTGATTCGAGACCATAAACTGTGCATTTCTAAAACTTTTGCCTGACGTGAATAGGCTTTATCTTCTCTGGAAGGCATGGATTATGGAATTTTCTATTTTCAAAACTCTAACGTTGCACTTGGTACATTTATGTCTTAGATCATTTTTGAAGTAATGTGTTTTACCGATCCTACCAGGAAAAATCAAATGGTCGTCATAGGAAACGCAGTCAAATTCTCTAAAAATAAAGTATAATGTGATAAATATTTCCCATCCAACCTCACAAATATCGAGATGAAAACTTTTCATTCATTGTGGTATGGCACTGTTTTTTCTTCCCCATTTAGTAATTCGTAGTTTGTCCATTTCTCTTCCTATTTACGAAGTCTGATTGACTTCCTATTTACTTATTCCCTTACGACTTAATGTCTATTGTCCGTAATACACTCCTTCATTACAATTTGATCAAAGTTTAGATGTTCACCATGCTCATGCAGTAATAATCATCCGAAAAATACAGTGATTGATTGATCAATAAACAAAATGGGTTCGGTCAATGAAGACAGTGTTCTGTTATCCTAATTGTTTTTTAACTGATCTTTGATTTGCGAAAGATGTTTTTGCCTAATTTTCTAAAATCTTTCCTGCCATTTAAAAATATAAATAATTTTTTTGTACTTCTTACTACTTTTATTTATATGTAACAACAATAATACTACATACGAACACTCTTATATAGTGGAAACCTTGCTTATCGAGCACCTCTCAAAACGAACAAAACAAATTATACAAAAATGACTCGCTTAACGAGTGACGAGGAGAGGGGAAGTCCCGGCTTGTGCGCCTGATACATCAGTCCGTGTTTAGCACTCGTTCCGCTAGCACCTCAGTGTCGCTTGTACTCACACATTTTTTCAAACTTGTTTTCAGACATGTTATTGAAGCGACCAATGAGCCATCATGAGACCTTGAAGGGACCAGTCTTACTCTCAGAAAGTTTGGGAAATATCACTTCCATGTTGTTGCCTGCCTCAAGATGATCGAAAATACGTGGGAAGAGTCACCAAGAGAACTTTCACTTCTGCTCGGAAGAAGCTTTGGCCAAATGTGATTTTGAGGGTTTGAGTCAGTACCTGTAAAGCCTGCAGTCAACGAGATCGTGTCTTTGGCCAAGATGATGGGGCTGGAGGTGGCTAATTATATCAATGAGCTTGTGGAAGATCACAGCCAAGAGATGGTCATCGAAGAGCTTATGGATTTGCATTGTGTTTCACAGTAAAAAGTTGTGGATGAGAGTTTTTCAGAGGAGGAGGAGGTAACAGCAAAGCAGCAATCATCTGGCTCAATAAAAGAAATGCTGAAAGCATGGGGAACTGTTAAATCGTACATTGAGAAACATCACCCTAATAAGGCAGTGGTCATGTGCACTTCAAATTTATTTAATGAGAATGCAGTGTCGCGTCAAAAATTTTGAAGCGTCAGAAAAAACAAAGATCTCTAGACAGCTTTCTAGTAAAAAAGAATTAGGTATTATTATAAATAATAAAATAATTATTTTGATTTTTTTCTGCAAATCGAATCCACATTCCAGGTTGGTGTTTGTTCCACGATAGAAGAAAAGTTGAAGATGATTCAAGCTCCTTGACAATGTTATATATAATTTTCTTTAACCGTTTAAAGTGAAATTTTTTTCTTATCGTGGTATAATAAAATAACTGTGGGATTAAGATTTTCAAGACAAGACCCTTCGTTTAGGTTTGAGATAAGAAAGTGGAACATCTAGGTTTTTGTATCATCGAAAAATTTGGCGAGACTCACGCCAACCTTAAACATGGATGAATTTGATGGCAAGTATATTTGCCACAGCCTTAGAAACGACTAAATAAACGTTATACTGAAAATTTGCTGAGAATTTTTTCGGCATGGAAAGTGTTAACGTATTTCACATTAATTTATATGGTAAAAATTGTTTCGCATTACGAGTAAGATCCTGGAACGAATTATGCCCGTTAAGCAAGGTTCCCAGTTTATTTTCAACAGTCAGTTTTTCCCCTCCGTTTGTGGTTCATCAATCTGATGGTATATTTTTTATAGCATCTTTACCACAAAAATGCATAATGTCGCATGCTTCTAAGGTCAATTTTTAGCCAAATGAGCTCAATACGGGGGTGAGAAGGAATTAAAAAATTATTCCAATGTCGGCTGTTTTTTTATTATGTGAGTGATGAGGTGTTCGTTATCTTAATGTGAGGTTTTTTGGCCGAATATAAAAATATTACACGAAAGTGTTAGTTATCCGCTTTGTTCGCGGTCCGAACTGTTCATCAGTCGATGGAGAAGACTGTGGCAATAATCATTAGTTTTCCCATCTCAAAATTGCAAGTTCCTTTCATATTAGACAGTTTAGCCAAATGAACTCTATATGAGAGGTGAGAAGAAATTCTTTTATGCCTTCTCACCCCCCGTATAAACATTATCACGTTCTCATATCTGATTAACTCGATGTATGGTAGACAGAAATATGTTGCGCTTTAATGTTTTCTGGGAAAAAGGCAAGAAACACATAATCCCATTGGGTTTATTATATTTGGGGTCTCAAACTGGTATTTGTACACGATCTTGATGACCGAACTTACTTTGAAATTTTGTCCAAAGTGCTATCTGGGCAAATTCAGTAATATTTTGCAGACGGTCATCATTTTATTCAATACTAGCAGTACGCGCACGGCGTTGCCCGTGGCATCACGACTTCAACAAAATAAAAAAGCCGAAGCATATATTGTAAGATCCCCCAAGATCATTAGCGACCAGTAACTTTTCCCCATGCCATGGGTCACTGAACAGAGCAGGTGTTTCAGCGGGAAGTCCTCGTTAAAACGCCGACAAAGAGAGCCGGGAGTCCAGGCTGTCACCAGTGGACTACTCGTTAGTGGAAGTGATTGATAGGGTCATTTATCTCCAGCCTGAGAACACGCTTGCGACAGGAGAAGGACCAAAAGGTAAGGAACCAATAATGGCTCGTTGAAATAGACTCCACCTACAAGATTGACGAGGATTCGTGGAGAGGCTTTTGACCGCTCCCCCAGTGGGGAGAAGATGATGGTTAAAAAGAGAGGAGCGCAGGTGGAGCGGGAGAGATTTTTGGAAGAGGACAGAAAACGAGCAAGGGCTCTTTTGTCTATGGTAATGACAACGAGAGACTGAGGACTGAACTATCGAGTCCGGTCGACGGAAGACCGATTTTTTTTCATTTAGGCCACTCGTAGAAGTGGGCCTGTTTTGGTTGTGTGACAGAACTGTAACAATTATTCTATTATATATTTCATAATTTTCTTATATTAATCAAGAACATTTCTGAATAAAACTCTTGCACGTACGTGCTAATAATTTAAAAAAGAGTTTTTCTTGGCTCTGGAATTTCCTCCCCAGAGGCCTTAGCTGTCCAACACCTTACAATATATATATTATTGATATCCCTCGATTTTTAGTTAAAGTACACTCAGGAACTTTCTTTTTAACTAAAGATATCAGCATATATGCGCGACTATCAAGCGTATAAAACAAATAAATGAAATGATTTTTGGATCAGTAAAATGGAGTAATTAAGATTAGCTGACGCAATAAAATGATCGAGAATATGACATGGCTTTCGCTTGATACCGCCAGCCAATCGAATAGTTGAAATGCATTCTGGGAACTCAGAGATAGCCTTGGGTCGGAAGAAATTTGTCGATTCGGATAAGCGAGAGAAAATGTTTTGAACTGATCAATAAAAAAAAATTCATTAAAAATCGGAGAAAAAAGATATTTTAACCATTCTTGTTTTAAAACAGGGATAAATATTCCGGTTTATACATAAAAAAAATTGAAAACGAAAGCGTTGTTAGAACGTCGGATGCAAGAAAATAAGAATTGAAAGTTAAAAATATAAATGAAAAGTGACTATTTGAAAATTTCTCAAAATTCAGTAAATTGTGTTAAAAATTCAAAACAAACTTCATTAGAACGAAAATTGTTTGTTCTATCCGATGGTGCATTGATTGTTTTTCAGCGATCATTAGAAAAGATACTACAGCCGTAAACGTGCCAAAAATGACCCAAACCCTCACAAAACATTAAATAAAAAAATTTCTAGATAAAATTTTAAAATTCTGGCTTCGAGGTGCCTTGAGTCACCATTACGCAGTAGCGTACCTACATAAAATGGCGCCCAGGGCAAATACCAAAACTGCGCCCCCTCTTTTTTTTTGAAATGTGATCCTCATTTTCTTTTCGGAAACTTTATGCCGGGGAGTGCAAAGATTAAAAGTGCAAATAAACTTTAAAAATAACATATAAAACATTTTTGAGGGGACTTCAGCCCCGATTCTTTCTTATTCATTGATGCATATTTTATGAATACAAACGAAGCTAAAATAAGAAAAATCACGCTTTTAACTAGAAGATTTAAAAAAAATTCATAAATAAATTATAAATTCTTAAATATCTCTCTAACTTATGAAGGTAATCGAAAGAATTGCCAGTTTTATTTTGTACCAAATTAATTTTTTCCTACCACTGAGGCGAATTTTTGCGACATAATGAATATCAAATAATTCATTTCATGCTGAAGTATATTTAAAGGTAACTAAATATTTCCGTTCAAGAATGAAGTGCAAGTGTGAAATAAACATACAAAAGATGCCTGAAGCAAAGTTTCTAATAATGTAAAAGTGTAATTTTATAAATTTAGATTCATTCATTTTACGTAGTGTAAAACTGAAGTTAACGAAAACTGCAAAGAGGAATTTCGTGTTTCATAATTAAATCATATGAAAGAATTAAAGATGTTGAACTTGATAATAGTATAATAATTTAAATTTTTTCGGATTTAATGTATTTTGCAAAACAAACGGAGGAGAGGGGGAATCTGACAGAAAAGTTATGTCTGCTTGCTGTAACACAACTGGTGAAATTCAGCTTCTAAATGCCGAAGGTTTCATGGGCAAAGACATCATTCCAGATTTTATCGAGACAAAAGCTTGAACTAGACATATTAATTAAAACTAAAACACTGAAATTGAAGTAATCAGTGTAAAATTTAAATTTAGAATAATTTTCACTGAAATAAATGAAAATATATACATTATCGACATCATATCCAAAAGAACTTCAGGCATGGGCATGACGATATCATTTCTTAGAATTATTATCTTGATCAGGATAATAATCTTCAAAACTACCTTTTCGCGATATACAAAAGAAAAGTACATGCAAATGGCATTATTACTTTATTTGAAAATCATTGTGTTGGGGGAAAAATCTGCTGTAAACCTAGCAGAACATTTGAGATATACTTAATAATTTAATTTTAAATCTTCATACATGCTTATTTAATTCTTTGGCATTTTAAACGTAAATCCTTTTAGAAAATTCTTGCCATTTTAAAGAAAATTAATTAAAAAAATGTTTTTTTCTATGTCAATTTAAGATCTGTTTGCAAGGTCTGCAAGATCTTTTAATTTTTACCAGCAATTGCAAAACTTTATGCGATCTTTTCTCTCTCTCTCAGTTTTTTTTTGCGTTTGGCAGAACAACTAGATCTACGTTCTATAAACACTATCGCATTTTCATCATGCAAATAATCAGTGTTAAAAACAATGTAAAGATAGCAAACTTACGTCTTTTAAAGTTGCTGGAGTGCTCTTACTCTGCGCCAAAAATGGACGTATATTTCCCGTTCTTCACTCTTTGCTGATTGAAAATAGGAATGACACTTGCTAACCATTTATCACCAAACTGATATCCATTCAGTGTTTATCATGCATACCGTGAGAAACCATAAGAACTATCAGGACAGAAGAAAGCATCAAGAACCCTGCGGAGATAATCATCCCTAACCATCCTCCTTCCGACCCGATAGGGTGAGAGCTCTAAACGAGGTCCTTCCTTTTAAACGGGTTTTTAATTTCGCGATGAGAGTTTCGGTCAGCAAATCTCTGAAATATAATATTACTTGTTATTTTGTCGCAGCTTGAGGTTTCCGAGTTGTAAAAATGACTGTATCTTTAAGATTTTCCTTACTTTGTTGAAATCATTTCAAGTTTTAAGAACCTTAGGAATAAGAGCTTCAAAAAACCTACATTCATATTAAACACAACCAATTGATTCCTTAATTTTGAGGAGGCTGCGGTGGCCTAGTGGTAAGGTCTCGACCTCGGGGCCGGAGGGTCGCAGGTTCGAAACCCGATTCCACTGAAGATCCGCCGTGTATGGGGCCTGTTGCACGCTAAATCATACGTAGTGGCCAAACGTCCTCCCGTTGGTGTGGCGCGGAAGCTTGGAGAGGGGGGTGCCAGCTCAGGTGTCGTCCTCGTCATCTGACCGCGGTTCAAAATTACGAGGTCCGTCCCTAAATAGCCCTCGTGTTGCTTCAAAACGGGACGTTAATATAACCTAACCTAACCTTAATTTTGAGTCCCCTTGCAATTGCGCCCAGGACACTAGCCCCACCTGCCCCACCCTTGTTACGCCACTGCCATTACGACTACCTGTGTGCCAAATTTCATGGCTGTAAGTGCTATAGATTCGTCTGGACATCGCACACACACGCCACACGCAAACATTGCCTTTTATAAGTATAGATCCAATCAATTATATATATTGATTAGGAAGCATCTAATTACTCAGTTTTCCCCTATCTAAATGTGGTAAATCATCTATAGAAGCAATCTAAAGCATACTGAACGTCGAAACTGTTGTAGCCGTTGCATTTTATTAGTTACTGAATTCATATAAAGCATACGACCTCTTCAAGACTGCCCACTTACCACTATTTTTTCCAACTTAAGGTCAGAAATTTCACAGAAATTCATGTGTTAAGACAAAAAGAATTCCTTGTAGTTTCAAAAAATATGATCCTACGAACTTTGTGGGATTTTATAGCACAATAATATTTCTTTGGTGATTAACAATTATTCGGCAATACTATGCAAAATAATTGCATATCATCAATGATAAAATCAAATAAAAGCTAGTATGTCCAGTCTTAAAAAAGGACAGAGGTTTCGCTAAACAGCATTGAAAAAGCAATGGTAGGTCTAGAATAATTGTGAGGAACTATGTTGTATGTTCTAATTCACTCAAAATGTCAAAATAAATCAATTTATATTACGTCTATTTTTTTCTATCCCTCGGTCAATATATAGATTAAAAAATGTAAGTACGGATATTTGTAATCTCAAAAATTTCTTCAACGTTGCAAAATATTTGTATTGTCCTCATTTATTTCCATGGCAGTGATTATGCTAGTTGTTCAGACTCAGATCAGTTGTTCAGACAGTGATTATGCTTGTTGTTCAGACTCAGATCAGTTGTTCACAGTGATTATGTTGTTCGACTTTTATCAGAATTAGTGGTGAGAAGTACCTCTCGAATTTTAAGACATATCAAAATGCTTATTTCTTGGATCTGTGCCGAAACATTGGTCACACGAGGAAATTATTGCGCGCCTCTCAGCACCAACAATGTAAAAATGATAGTTGTTGTTTGTGATTGTTAGCGAATGTAAGCCGCGTCGCGACAATAACGACTATATCATTAAAACTATATCATTACTTTGCGTCGTCATGAGTATCCTTTCGTCGTGGATGCATTAGACTACGAAACTCCCTTGGAATTACACATTCATACCGCATAATGGCCACATTTTGGTGCATTCGGCAGAAACTCGTCTTCGTAAACCACTAAACCAAGCATTGTGTCGTTTGTCGTCCATTTTTTCGTTGCATTACTTTCGTTTCAGTTTCGCTTTGAATACTTTGGCAGTCAAATGACTGAAATTTTGAATTCGGTATTTGTCTAGTTTGTTTTTTTCCTCATATTTGATTTAGTTTATTCGTGAGTGTCGGTGTTTAAAAAGTTGATCTAGATCGTTTTCGTTGATTTCGAGATGTAGTTTTATGAGTTTAATGTAGGCAGATGTTAAAATAGGATTCCTGTTTTGAAGGTGTTGAAAATTGTACTAGATTGCATTTAGAATTAGTATTAGTATTGTCATTTGAATATTTTTTTTGCAATTAGAGTGTTTTGGTTCTTAAAATGGATGTGTCAAATCAAGCTTTATGAGAAAGAACGAAAAAGACCCGATCTGTTACAAGGTCTATTGTGACAAAGCAAACTAATAAGTTAGAATCCGAAATAAATATTTCAGCCTATAAAACAATAGTATATGAGTTATATATGCAATTAATTTCTAAATTTCAGGAGCTAGGTATAAACTCGATAAGTAAATTGAGGGTTTAATAGATATTGATAGTCTGGAAGACGAAATCTTAACTCGCGAAGAATACAGGGATAAATTTATAATTTGGAAAACCCGCGCTGAGCGTTACATAGAATGAGTGCATCATAGCGTCGTTACATAGAATCATTGCTATCCGAAATTCGACTGAAACAACTGCAAAACGTAGCACTTCCTTTAAATAGTTCAGTTAGTTCTTTTTTAACAAATCAACCGCGTTTGCCTAAATTTACGTTAAAATCTTTCTTAGGCAAGGATATCAATAGTTTTCCCAGTTTTTGAGCTAGATTTAAATCCGCAGTGCATGAAAATTCGAGTTTAAATGATGTGGAGAAAATTTCCTATTTAAAATCGGTTGTCATATCTGATGCAGAATTGGCAATACGAGGTTTAACACTAATACCGGAAAATTATTCCAAAGCCGTTAAGATTCTAGAAGATAATTCGGACGTAAGGAACTTATAATCGACTATCATATAAATCGTTTGTTAAATCTGACACCAGTCCGAAAATCGTTTGATATTATCGCATTAAGAAAGTTGTATGATCAATTAGAAGTAAACATAAGGGGACTCGAATCCCTTGGAATCTCTCCTGATTCCTTTAGTTGTCTTTTGTTTCCGATAATTATGAAAGCTATTTCCCCTGATTTGGCATTAGAATATAATCGAAAACATGAAGAAAAACAATCCCAAATCACTGATTTAACGGAATATCTGCGCGATGAAGTTCAAAGTCGAGTGTCACAAGTCAAAGGCTCTCACCCGTATTCGAATAAATTCTCCGAAAGGGCGCCTCGACTCTCATCCCAGACGCAACAAAGGGGTCATTCGCGATTTCCTCCTTCAAATTGTATATTATATCAGATCGGCTGTGAGAACATCGGCGAACGAACTGCCGACAGCTGCGTATTCAAATTGTTTATTTTGCACAGAAAATACTCATTTATCCGATTCGTGTGAGAATGTATGCGATCATCAAAAGAGCGATAAATTAATTAAGGAAAGGAGATGTTTTATATGCTTTATATACATGAGGAGATGTTTTATATATATTCCTTGCTATGTTAAAAAATGTAAGAAAGGTGTTTGTTCGTACTGCCAAGGGCGTCACGTCCCATGTCCATCCAACCCAGGGAGGGTCCACAAACGCGATGCGCAGTTGGTCTTTCCGCGCATGACGTCTTATTGGGACAGATTTCGAAACTCTCCGCTATTCTACGCGGTTTCGAATTAAAGAAATAAATTTATTCCATCTGTAAGAAACGTTAAAAATACCAGATTAATGGTCCGTTATTGCATCTTCTTCATTTTACATTACAAGACTGTTTTTTATTGCTTATAAATTCCACGCAATACTTTTATTTTTAATGAAAATGGATCATGGTTCTTCTCTTTTTGTTTACTTTACAGCAATTCCAAATGATCGATTCGATTTTTGAGAATACTATTTGCATTTTTTCTGTCTAATGGGAGTTTTCAATGAATGAAAATAAATATTTTTTGGGCTTATTTATATCTAATCTGGAGTCTTGTTATTATTTTTTTGTTTCTTTTTTCTCCTCGCATATCAAATTAAAAGGCGGGAAATTTATTTTTATTATGAATATTTCTCGTTTGATTCAGAGCTAAGGTGGATGTTTGTTTGTTAAGGGAAGGTTTTATGAGATTTCCTTTTTTCGTAAGCTAAATATTAAAAAAAAACTATGTTGATGATAGATATATTGTATGTGATACAACCGTTTATTACTAATATTGCATGCAAATATTGATTATTGAATTGCTCGAGAGATTTTATTTGATATATGTTTATTATTCTGGGAGTGAAAATGTGATATATATATAAGAGATGCAAAATATATGTGTATAATTCAAATAGAGAAAAGAGGCAATTGCAATGTAATATACTCCGACAATGCCCGAACATTTAAAGCGGATCAAAGGGAGTTAGCATATTTTACTAACATCTTGAAAGACAGTAAGTTTCAAAATTTTGTCGCAGATAACGGTATCCACTGGAAGTTAATAGTTGAACGTGCCCCTTGGTGGGATGGATTTTACGAACGCCTTGTTAAGACTGTAAAGGAACCTCTGCTTAAAATACTTGGCAAGGCCCTTCTGATGTTTGAAGAACTTTCAACGATTCTTTCAGAGGTTGAAAACATCGTCAACAATCGACCTCTAATATATGTGGAGAATGATCCAGGAGAGCCGGAACCTCTCACTTCCTCGAATTAGGTTATGGTGACTCTAATTACCCCGTACATTTTATCAAACTGATTGACTCTACGACGGCCAAACAGTCGTACAAAAAAAAATAAAGACTTACCAGACTCTTCTTTTGAAACAAGTTCGGAGACTTTGGAAGGAACAATATTTAATCCAGTTAAAAACATTTAATCACTTTAAAACACCATCTCTTCATAAAAATTTAAAATTAAATGGTGTAGTTCCTGTTGAGGGAAATGTAAAATCAAAATTATTGTGGGAACTTGGAGTAATCAAAGAGATATTTATTGGAAGACACAATAATATTAGATCTTGTTTAATAAAAACTTCTAAAGGTCTCTTCAGAAAAACAATCCAATTGCTTTACCCTTTAGAAATCGAATGATGTACTTGAACTAATTTTGTTTCTATTTTTTTCAGATTAATATTAAGAGAGAGCACATTATTAATTAATCTCTGTTAAAATTATTTGTTGTGAGATCTTGAGGTATGTATCCTAATATTTGTTAATTCGTAATTTGAAAATTCATTGCTAACTTTAATTTTCATAATATATATACGTGTATTTTAGTGTATATTTAATTTTTTACTATGCAATATGTATGGTTCAGATTTGATTATTAGTAATGTATCAGTATTAAGTTCTTTGTTAGAATTGTATTTGAGTAATAATCGTTTGTATTAATTTAGGTTAGATATTTACAGGGTGAACATTCTGTTCACCGGTGGGGTGTGTGTGCCGAAACATTGGCCACACGAGGGCGCTGTTGCGCGCGCCTCAGCACCTGTAATGTGTTGTTGTTGATGATGATCCCCAAGGATCAGCAGAGCTATATCAGGTCCATGAGACTGAGCACCCTAAAGAAATCCAAAGTCAATAGAGGATTAGAAACAAGATCCTGTTTGGAAAGCCCCAGGCAGGCAAGAATATGATCAGGTGTGGCCTGTTCTGCAGTACATTTTGGGCAGATCTCAAAACACTTAGAAATATCAGAGAAAGTCAAACTTCTGACATGACCACTAAGGAAGCGAGTAAGAGTTGTTTGGTCGCGTCTGCTGCAGTCAATTGATAAACAGCCACCTGGTCGAGAACCCTGATACCTGTGATGCACCGGTGGAATGAGCCAGATTGTTTTATTCCTGCTTTTAGCTCTAGAGAACAGCTCCAAGTAGGTGAGAGGTGTAGAAAGCACTGAAGCATCATCAGCACCTGCTTTAGCAAGTGCATCTGCAATCTCGTTACCTTGGATGTTGCCAAGAGAAGGAATCCACTGCAGGTGAATCCGGTAAGATACTGAGAGACTTTTAAGTTTGTTAAGAATATTAAATCCTGTATTATCTCTTACTCTATGCGAATTGGCTAAATGTTGGATAGAACTTCTGCTATCTGTTAGTATCCAAATTTCAGTGAGTGAGTCAAGACCTTCATCTATAGTAGGTATTCATTATAGGTAATCTATATCATTACTTTGCGTCGTTATGAGTATCCTTTCGTCGCGGATGTATTATTAGGCTACGAAAATCCCTTGGAATTTATATTGATATCACATAATAGCCACAATTTCACCAAAGTTTACTCTTATTTTGCATCGAGTTTTTTAAAATTCAATACAGAGTTTTTTCAGACTTTACAACGAAAAGGCACTGCTTTTCGTTGCATAATTTTAATAAGAATTTCACATTAGCACGCTTTGCTTATTATTTCTAAGATATTCTTACTCTAAGTCTACAGTAGCTGTTCTCCCTAGTCTTCCAATATAGTTGTTTTTTGTGTGTTTTACTGAACAATATAATATAACAGCTTGAAATTCGCTGAAATTTACAATCCTCAAATTAAATTTGTTCTTACAGAACGTCTCGCTATCTACCGCGTATCACTCGTTGCAAAGTTTCGTAGTAAACAAATGAACGCAAGCCAACTGACCTTTGTTATTTTGGCTGTCTGACCTCTGTCAGTGTTGAAATATCGAGGTGAACAAACCAGTTAATGTTGGCGCCACTGATCAGTACGCCACACTACAACTGCAATACCCATTCATTTACGTTAATAGTCCACAATACTGATAAAATCTAATTCACGCCATCTTGTCTATGACTTGTACGCTGTTTATTTACAAAATCTTATCAATATCCACTACTTTTATGTAATTATTGTTGACGTTATTATTAATGTTTAAAAAACACACACTTAAGTATTTCTCATGAGAAAAAAAATTGGAAAAAAATCTACTTGATTCCTTACTTGAAAGATGCTTGCTGCTTAGCAGACGACACTGGCTTTTCTGGTGGAAATGTAAATTGAAATATTGAATCTATAACAGAAACATGGCAAAACAATACAGTGGATACAAATCCATACTTGAATACGACTTTTTAATCCTTGCGCTCACGGTGACGCATTCTTTCCAAACCCATCTATCTTTTAAATGATGATCATCATTGTTGACTATTCACGGATGATCATCAGAACCCTTTTCTGAACATAAATGAATAGCTGATGTTGTTATATACTTGAGAAGCATGAATTACATATCTTCTATCTAATTCATTCTTCGATGATTGGCTGAGTAATCCACCTGTAGATGGTACAACCAAGTTAAAGTACAGGCCCTTTGAACTATCAATCATTTGTAACTTTTCTCTTCCAAAGACATCGTTCGCTAATAGTAACTGTTTTTCAGACAATGACTTGCAGATATTCCTTCCTGCCACTGTAATGGGCTGAAAACTACAAATGGAAATGAAGTGACGCGCAGACTTAAATGAATTTATGCCGACATGAAATATCTTCTCGTTTCTGTCTGTTCCCTAATTCCCAAGAGGAAACTTTATTCTGATGGCATCACCGAAATTTTCACGTTTTTAGAAATGAAGGAGACTTTTCAAAGATTTGATGTAATCAATTGCTGCTCTCCTCTTGCTTGTTGACGCCTGGATCTTGAATTGCAGATGTCCCTCCTTGTCACTGTACTGGGCTGAGTACTACATATGAGAGGAACTAAAGCGCTGACTTAGACTACTTTATGTGGGCAAGAAATACTTTCCCGTTTCTTGTCACCTCCCTGATTCCCAAGAAGAAATTTGATCACCGAAACTTTCACGTTTTTAGAAATGAAAAAATAATCTTTTCGAAGATTTAATTGATTGCTCCCCACTTACTGCTTCATGCTGGATTCTTGCATCGTGGATATCCCTTTCTGACACTGTAATGAGTACTACTTCTAATACGCCACGTCACATCCCCATTCCTAGACCATAGATGCAGATGAAAGGAATTAAAGCACTAACATAAATGAATTTGTGCGGGTATAACCATAAACGAGTTATTCCCCACTAGCCATAGCGCTCGAGAAAAACATGAATGATTCGGCCGCCACGACAACTAATCGGGCACTGTGGCTCCCCGCATTATAGCCCCCATTACGAGCACCTTATGCGAGGACCTCTCAGACAGAGGAACGACCTGTCATCGGTAGGGGTAACTTGACCCACATCATTACTATATCCCACCGGGAAGCGAGACTGCTTACTTATATGAAATACAGGTTCTCAACCCCATATTTGAGGCACCTCCCAAAGTGGGAAATTGTGCGGGTATGAAATATCTTCTCGTTTCTTGCCTGCTCCCTAATTCCATGAAAAAACTTTATCCTGATGGTATTGCCGACAAATACACATTTTTAGAAATGCACGAAATTTTGCTTTTATGCGATTAGTTGTGTTCTTCACTTGATGGTTGACGCCAGAACCTTGTATTGCGGATGATCCTCCGTGACACAGTAGTGGACTGAAAACTGCTGACGGAAGGAATTAAAGTCCATATTTAAATTTATGTATGTGGACATCAAAGATCTCTCGCTACTTTTCAAATTATTTAAGACCCTCAAACAGAGGTACGACCCAGGACCAGGGAAATAGAAGGGCTGGTTCACACCTTCGAAATTTTAGAATTGCCGAAAAGAGGGGAGGAAACCAATTTTGACGTCACTAAACTGATAGAAAGCTTGTGGGATCCGAGAGCGTCCACTGCCGTTTCTTTAATTCTAAGCTATTTTTTCCTGTGTTGTTCTGTGTTACTTGTTATTTTGGTGAAATATTAAGAGAATGTTTCATCTCTTGTAAGTATGTATACTTGTGCTGTCGCTACGTACTCAAATTATTACAGGAAAACGAAAGACAAAGGTGTAATATATCATATGTTTTCCGTATGTCCGAATCTGAATAAAATCTGGATCTCGAAATGTAAAAGGTAAGATCATATAAATGTAAAATACACTAGGATATGCATTGATCACTTTAGGCCAAGCGATTACATGGATGGCATAAGAAATTGCCTACTTGGTTTAAATCAAAAGAAAATTTTAAAACCTGATGCAGTTCCGAGTGTCAACTTGCCATTGCAAGATAATGGGGAAGATATTTCAAGTAAAAGTGAGAGAAAAAGGAAAAGAAGTATTTTGCAGGAAACAAAAATCAGATTAAAATGTCTGAGGCTTAAAAAAGCATGTCTCACGACAACTATGGAGACATTTACTACATCAATAACTTAAAACATTTGCTCATCTTGCTTTGTAACTCAAAAAGAAAATGCATTACTTCTGGAAATAATTAGATTTCTTGATAATGAACTTGAAAAGACAAAAAAGGAGACGGAGAAAAATCAGAAAAGAAAAAAAAAAGAAATGAAAACGAATCGCAAATTAGCCGTATTTTAACCGAAAACAAAAGTTAAAAAAGTAAACTGAAAAAAGTATCGAAAAATAGAAGAAAATTATATATATATATCTTAAACATCAACATAGATAAATGCCTAATAGAAAATAAAAGCAAAATTAAGTAGACAGCAGAAGATATTTCGAGACATTTAATTATTCGATCTATTTCCAGGCGGTCTTATTTATACTGGCGAAATCAGATAGGAATACGATTTCCCAATGCTAGCACATTAAAGGGATGCTGTTCAAAATTTTCTTGTAGACATGGTATGCTTCTTGATGTTTTGCTGGTTATAAAAAAATACTAAATATATATAACTGCATTCTATTTATTACATATTTTAAGTATAGTTATAAAATGAAAATGTAAAAATTACGTATAAACAAACGTATGTCTACTTCGCAAGTATTTATAATACATTATTTTGATGTAGATTTTTTCTCTGAAATAAAAATAAAAAATGATAGAGGTAAACAAATAATCCATTTCAGTCAAAAGAAAATATTTAATAGTTCGAGCCAGTCAGCTTTTTCAATGAGTGGATAGTATATGCCGACTGAAACTGATTTTCATTTTTTTTCTTTTCGCGTATATATTTTGCGTCAAAAAAGTCTCAAATAATTTATTGAAATGATCGTGTATCTGATTGATCTCATTCCAAATATTGGCATTCAATTTTAAATATTAAGTAAAAAAAGAAATAACATTAACATCAAAACCCTTATAGTAAAGGTAATTTCGTATTTTCGATCGCGGGGTGCCAGCGTGTTGATGTCACAAAATTCCCCCACTAGTTGTTCTTCGCTGAAACCTCTATGAACCAGCCCTTGTATTTCTCTGGCCCTGGGTACGACCCGCCATTGGTAGGGGTAACTCGACCCACATCATTGCTATATCCCACCGGGGAGCGAGACTCTGCTTACTTATACGGCAGGTTCTCATCCCCATATTTGAGGTGCCCCTGAAGTGGGAAATGGTGCGGGTATGAAATATCTTGATGGTTTAGAACCAATTCTGGTGGAGTCGTAATTTTTGGCTCCTATATGTTTTTGGGGGTGCTGATTACGAATCTGAGGTTTTCCACCAAAAATTTTTGTTGGAATTTTAGTTATAACCCAAAAACTTGGATTTTGCTTATAACCTAAAAACTATCAACCTTTTTTTATATTATCAAAATAATCAGTACAAAGTTTCCTACAATTTATGTCTACACTATTTTTTTCGTTACGTGTACCGTTTAGGCATTATAATTGGTTGAAGTTTGGCGAATGTTTGACATACCTGCCAGCGCGACTTGAACAACAACAAACCATTCTATCTGTATGCGCGAAATTATCTATCTTACTAAATAAATTTCTGCTTAATTAATATACGTTTTCTATCGTAAAGTTCTTTGCTCAAATAAAGATTTTATCAGTTATATTATGGATATACTAACATAATCTGCAAAAAATTCGTTCTAAATCTTTCTACCCCTGGTATTACCTGGTTTTCGCTTTCGCGGTTGCGAAGTAAAAACAACAGAGTAAATCTCAAGAATTTTTTAATATGTTAGGAGACTTCAGCATAGCCCTGTTATTGTCCCATGCCTGCTTCACACTTTGTATTCTCCCCGTCTTGGCAAATGTATTCGTCTGTCTGAAGCCCTGTTCAGCCCTGTTGAACAGCCATTAATGAAAGAACCTGAAAACATTTGGGGGCCTAACTCATGGCCGTGGTGTCAGTGATAGTGTACTGGAAATGTGGACGCAGGGAATGACAGCGCTCCAATATATTTATGATGGAATTGAAAAATTCTGTGGTGTTGATTTGACCAGCTCTGATCAACATTTGAAAATCAGTGTCTCAAGAGTTCAGCGAGATAATGATGATTGCAAGAAAATGGTGGAGTGGTTCAAGCACTATAATCCTTTCCCAGAAAATTCTAACTTAATTTCAATAAGCCCTGGCATTGTTGGAGACTCTAGAATCAATTGTCACATGGTACTGCACAAGATATCCTGCAAGTGCAAGAAGGGATGCACGGGGAATTGCAGCTGTAGGAAGGCCCGACTGTTTTGTTCAGTGTTGTGTTTTCATTGTTGGGACAACTGCAATAACAGGAAGATTCAATCAATTAATAGTGGTGAGGATGATGAGGATGAATCAATGCTGCCCGATCATTTAGTTCAGGCGTCTTTATCTTTTCATGTCGAGGAAGACACAGATTATCTTCCAAAAGATATTGGACCATAAGCTTCAAAGCGAGCAAGATAGAGTGAAGAGACTGGATAATGTATGTAGATACTAAGATCATATTTATGATTGTGCAGGTTGTATTATTATTAAGTTATCATGACTTGTAAAGTTTAGAATGTTATATTTTTTCATGTCATTTTTTTTCTTGGTTACTAGATACCAAGTTTTTCAAATTAATTAATAGAAATTAATAAAGTTTAATAAAAAATTACACTAAGTACTTTTAGTTGTTCGTAAATAACATTTACTGTGAAAGTGGCTCTAAATTTCCATCAACATCAGCCTTTTTAGAGGTAATCAAGGAATTTTATTCATAACTAGTACTTATGCCTAGCGTTGCTCGGGACTAAATTACTTTCATGTCTAATATAACAGATGAAAAATTTATTTGCACAAGGAACATTACGGTAGAAAAAGTGTATTAAAAAAGTAAAGTGTATTAATAGTAAGATAGTAACTTTTAGTGCAAACAAATAGGAAGCTTTTTAATTGTTCAAGCCGCGCTAGCAGGTAAGTCAAACTTCGCCAAAATTCAACCAGATATAGCGCCTAAACGGTACGAGTAACGAAAAAATAGTATGGACATGAATTGTAAGGAATTTTGTGCTGATTATTTTTATGTATGATGAGAATATAAGAAAGTTGATAGTTTTTGAGTTACAACCAAAAAACTGGGGGGAAAGACCATTTTTTTCATGTTTTTTGGCTATAAGTAAAATTCCAACAAAAAGTTTTGGTGGGAAACCTCAGATTCGTAATCAGCACCCAAAAAAACATATAGAAGCAAAAAATTACGACTCCACCAAAATTTGTTTTAAAAATCTACCTAATGACTGGACTAACAGCAAATAGAAGAAATTAAAGTCCATATTTAAATGAATGTATATGGGCATCAAAGATCTGTTCGTCTCTCACTACCTTTCCAATTATCTAAGAAGAAAATTCATTCTGATGACTTCGCCGCTACGATTTTTAGAAATGAACGAAACATTTTGAAGTTTTGATGAAACCAGTTACTGCTCTTCACTTACTATTTGATGTTGGGTCTTTCATTTACTGAGAGAAATAAGAAAAATCTTTCATACAGGATAAGAAAAAATCTTTCACATTTTCTCCTCCTGTTCTTTCTGGAATTTTAATTAATTACCGTTATTTAAAATCTGAAACATTTTACTTCGATGAGAATTACCTTAAATATTTGACATGAATTCACTTGAGCATCAAAACATCTTAACTGCCTGCAACTATTTCATTAAATAATTCGGTATCTTCCTTTTTATACCACAGTAGTTTTAAATTCATTTTATAATGGTTTTAAATATCAATAAAATAATTTGGTAACTTTTTCTCTTTATGTCAAATTTTTAAACATTTAGCGAACTTGGATAAATCAGTCACAGTTGAGATCCAAATAAGTGAACATGTGCCCAGCCCCCAAACTAAAATTCTTTGTTACTCATAGACTGATAACGAGAATTTTTACCTTGTATGTGTGTTATATGTTTGTATTGTGAATATTATAAATTTAAATTACAGTAGAGCCACGATAATCCGAACTAATTGGGGCTGACAATCTGTTCGGATTATCCGGAAAATTCGGTAAAATACTCTTGATATACCAAATGCAGTAGAGTATTGATTTTGAGTACTCTGTGAATGAGTTAGGAAAGATATATCTGTGATTCGCATCGTCAAGCAGGTTTAGTTCCTTACGTCAAAAGAAGATAACCTATTTTGCTTCTATTAATTAAGGCGCTGTATTCATTCTTAAATACAAATTCAACTACTTTTTTAAAGTTAGGAACAAACATTAGATTAGTTTCCGATTCCCTAATGTTATTTTTTCCTTCATTTTGTAATAAAATTTTTTCAGAAAATTTAAAAAAAGATGTTCCGAAAAAAGAATCCGAAATTTCGGATTCTCGAGATTCCACTGTATTTAAAAAGAGCTGGCTGGTGTCATAAAACTGGTTAATCAACAATTTATTTCAGATTTTGTAGAAGAAAGTTGTGTTTTTATGAAGCATGGTTTTTGTAGCGATAAGTTAATTTGGCGGTATATCGCTAATTCTATTTTTATATTCGTAAGAATAAAAATCTAGAAAATACGTAAGTAAACAGTTATTGAGTAGTAAAGTAATAAAAAATTATTAATTAATGAGATAATCCGCAAATTTAAACAGCATAGAAGAATGCGGTATAAGTTACTGCAAAAGAAATAAAGAAAAAACTTTATTTAAAAAGTACATAAAACAACTTCTCGACATCATTTTCCTCTAAATAAACAAAAATAGAATAAATTAAGAAATTAGAAAGAATCATTTAGACTTTTCTAAGCACAAGAATAATTCGATTGCAGTTGAAAACCAACCACTGTTTTATAGATTTCAAGTTACTGTAAACTGTATCTAAGTAAATGTAATTTATTATGCGAATTTAAACCAATTCCATTTCTTTGCATAACATCTTTTGTATAATAATATTTCCTTTAAGCTGAATCATTCATATCGGTCTTAATATGGAGAACTATATTCTATACATAGCAAAGTTAGAAAGAATAATTCTTCATAGTTAACTTTATTAAAAAGTAAATTCAGTTTATCTTTTTTGCATAATTCTTTCTTAATCTCATTTTTAAAAATTAAATCTGCTTAATCTTTTTAAAAAAATTATTTAAATATGAGTGATTTATTTATAAGTAAAACTGGGACAATCCTAGTCTTTTCATTTGAATTCGGGATTTTTTTTCAATCCGGGACGGTCATTGGGAATTTGGGACTGTTCCGGCTTAGTCGGACTCCTTAGTCCACTTTAGGATAGGTCCATTCTATTTACAGCTCCAGCTATCTGAGAAAATTGCAATTGCTTTCAGTACGACCACCCTGTGACATTTAATCATCTGTGTTATTCCACAACACCATTTCATTAGACTTAAGCCTTACCGCAGATCTAAGTGATTCAATGGAAAAACAAATAGGTTCAAAAGTCAACCGGACAGCTATGCCGAAACCTTCGGGCATCCGTCGCTGCCTGCACTTTCGCGGTTTCTGACAATTTTTTGTTTTTCTAAGTCTTTTCAATGAAGACCCGAAAACAAATACGTGGGGAAAAAAGAAATCTTTCACCAATTTTACAGGAAATTCACTTTACAGGTTTCGAAGAAATTTCCTTTCTTTGAGCTCCGTCTAAAAATGCCCAGCAAAGTTTCTTATTGGTTTTGTTGCGTTTCTTTCATCAATGTATGTTTCAAAAATCTTTGGCTGTAGCGATAGGTGATAAAAATAGTACTTTTCTTTAAAGAAAGAAACATATGAAATATAAGAATTAGGCTCTTTTGTAACTTTGGGCAACTTTTATGAGAAGAAGCAGAAATGCGTTTCTATTTCATTTTTCAAACTAAATGAATCAGTGAGGGAAAAAATGGAAGAAAGATAATAATAAAATTTTAAAAATAGGCCGTGGAAAACCCAACAAGGTGGCTTTATCAAAAATACTAAAAATGTATTAATATATTAATAATTTTTTAATTAATAAAATGTCTTTAAAGTGCTACAATATGCCGAAATATTTCAGTAGATGAGAACAATGTAACCTTTATAAACCCAATAATAATAAAACTTAAATTGCTTGAAATTTAAACAGATGTTTCTTTGTATTCGTCGTTATTAAATATTCATTAATATAACGTTTTGAGGTATATAAAATAATTCGTTTCTGACTTAAGCGGAATGCAGTAAATATTAAAGGCTTAAAAAGAATAACTTTATAATCCTTTATCAGGTCTTTCAGATTTTCATTTTTTGTATACTAGTTAAAATTATAGTCAATAAATGTGAAGGTATTAAATGTTTGAATAGAGGTCTCATTCAGCAGTCTTAGATCGCCAGTTTCTGTATTTTACACTGTGATTTTTTTAAAGAAAGAGAAACCAAATATTTTATAAAATTGTCACTAGATCAGAGTTTGCCCAATATATTAAGTTAATTCATTCGCATGAAAGATCGAAAGGCACTTCAGTTATTAACTGATTTATCATATAAATTATTTCCTTGATTATTACATTAGACGAATTTGCAAAATTTAATATAATCGCAAATTATCCTTCTGGAAAGAGAATAAAAACAAATATAAAAACCTATACTGGGTTTACAGCAAAGAAAGCAATATGACAATGATTCAGAGTTACTGTTAAGTATCGTAGGATGGATGGAACTTGGGTTCTAGGTTTTTTTTCTCTTTTGTTTATTTGTTTTTACTTTGTAGATAAAAAAATTTTTCATTGCAGATAAAACTTCATTTCAAATAGCAGGGCCATCTAATATGTGTAACAGTTCATCTAATTTTTTTAAAGCAACCTCAATAATAATCAAATTACACTTACGCATAATTTGCAGTTTTAGTTTTTTACTGATTTATTTCTCTCACTTAGATTGAATTATTTTACAAAGATATATCACGTTGTTTTGAATCATTAAAGTGAAAGATATTTAATTTCAGAACTTCATTTTTTAAAATTATCCTATTATGTAAAATACGTAAATTTAAATTTGCATTATTTAAATATTGAATTTAGACTGCATGTTTTATAACTGAGCAAGTTCCTTGTTTTATATCGTTACATAAATAACAAAAAATCAATAAAAATAAATGCAGATTTAAATGTCTAACATTTAATACTCGTTTGAGGCAGATTATAATATAAAAGTCACTGCAAAATAACTCTAAATTGAAAAATGATTAATATTTTAGTCAATAGTTATATTGCTATTGCACGTTTTGTTAAACATTCCAATACTGTTTTTTCCTCTCCGCATTTGGTGCTTTCACAAATATTGTCATTCAGAGTATTCTGCGTCAAACTAAATGATAAGAAACTTCATTTGTAACACGTGAGAACTTGTTTGCGCTTGTTTCATTTAGGTGGACAATAAACATACAGTCAAGTCATGAATGTGACAGCCACTAAAACAATGTGGTGTACTTGCTCCTATATGCAAAGTTCAGAACGTGTAAGACTGAAAATGAAGGTCAATGTTTTGTATCTCTTTGAATCGACGCCCGAGTTTATCTGATAAGGCGCCCGCCCAGTTCGTGTAATATGCAGTTGACGATTGAGGAAGTGATAATTTTAAGGACGAACTAGTGAAAGTAACGATTGACGTTTTGATACGTAAGGACTTTTATTTCTTAAATTTAAAGTAGATTTGTGTTTTGTAATTTAAAACTGCCCAATCATTGTTTTGTCACGCATCTGTGGGTGTGCCGACTTAAAAATTCTCCTATTCGTCAATTTTTTATAGCATATCGTTTACTGTACTGTAAAATAACGCAAATGTAATTGAAAAAGAATTCTCATTTGAACTAAAAAATATGAAATATTATTCAACAAATAATTTTAGGAATATTAATCATCGGAAAAAACGAAGCAACCACAGCATTCCGATTTGTATTTTGAAATTCGTTACTTATGCAATCGATCACTGACACTTTGAATTTATTTATTTCGAAGTCACATGGGATTAAAAGATATTTCAAATAATTTGTGAGATGTTGTAATTTTTGGGATAAAAGTAACTTTTTTTTTCGAAGTCGCAAAACACAGCGTTGCAGCTGATAGTTTCAAAGGCTTAGGTTGGGTAATTTATTAATGCTTAACTGCATTGGATACTGAAAGGCAACTATTGAGTCAAACAGAAAGTGAATGAAAAGTTTTTTTTTTCTTCAACGTGGGATTTCATAATTCCTGTTGTTCCAATGGTGTGCTTTCTTATACAAATATTTAAGAAATATTTGATCTATTTGACTTCAAATAAAATGATCAGGAAGTCAAGTATCCCAACTTCGCTTCCATTTGAAAAAGAATATAAGGAAAACTTTATAAATTACGTTCGTTGCACAACAATTTTTAAAATTCAATTTTATAAAGAAAAAGCAATTTTTTTTAATCCGACGTTTTGGAAACAGAAATATTTTCATTTAATTTCAAAATTGTGTCGAATCATTGTAAGAAACGGCTTAGATTAAAAGGGTCTAATTGAAACTAACAGCTGCTGACTGCAAAATGTTAGAAAAAAGAGACTGTTTAGTAAAAAAATTATTCATCAGCTTCAGCGTTTTTATAATTTTTGACTACCAGCTTAAACAATATAAAATATATACAATAAAATGGGGTGAATAGAAAAATTGCAGCTGCAATTGTGAAAACTGGATAGTATTTCTAAAAATATAGAAGCATTATACAATTATAGGTCTATCACCACTTTAAATTAATAATAAGTTTTAAGTTAAAGATGATTGTTTTGTAGACTAAAATATTAAAAACATACTTTTGCCATTTTCTCCACAAAGTAGGGTGCATAGAAGCAGTACTTAAAATCCTATTATTATTTATAGATCTTGCTCTGTTTTGCCGACAGTAAAATTCATTATTCGACTTAGGGGAATATAAAACACATGTAATTCGGCTAAAAATGTATTATTTATTAAAGAAAAAAATATGTATTAACATATTATCAATATCAAAACATATAAGGTGCAAAAGTGATATGTTATAGCATTAATATCGTCATTTATCAAAAGGGTCAGATTTTTAAATGCAGAAGATGTACTAACAGCGGTTATGGAGCGTTTTCTAACACTATTCCTCTACTAAAGAAAGACTCCTTAACTATTTAATTTACTCTTATCTGCTGTTATGATTATTTACTCACTTTTTCAAAAAATAACTAATATAATCATCACCTTTTGAACAAGAAAAATTATATGCATATAATTTGAAAGAATTTTTAAACTTTTTCATATGCCCTTACCAGGAAATAATTTCCCTTTGAAATTTATTTACTACATTATAAGTAGTAGTCTGTTATGCAGCGAATAGCAGTTGGCTAAATTTTGCGACTCAAACTACACGTACCTAAAAGTTCTGTGAATATTAGACCTCGCACCCCCACCCACCCCAAAAAAAATCAAGATTAAGCCCTTTTTTTTCACCGAATACGAATTATTTACACAAGTCAACTTTTATCAATATTAACAAAATTATTATTAAAAGTCCGATTTTATCAGTATTAACAAAATTAAAATTAAATATCTGTTTTTATTAGTGTTAGCAAAATTACAATTAAATGTCATTTGCTATTATCGGTATTTTTGGAAGCATTATGAATGAAATTCCTTTTGGCTGAATGGGTTACATGAAACAGAACTATTAAAACGGTCATCATCCTGAAATCGAACCAAAAAATAAAAATCTTTACACATACGTCGCTTTTAATAACTTCAAGGAGCATTGAGGCCAAATTTGAAGAAAATTGAACTACGCATTTGGTGGTGTTTGGGTACAAACATGCTGAACATTCGAGTTAAAACAGAAACTCAGTTTGCTCGTCAATTAGGTATAGTTTGTTATAGAAACTCAGAATTCCTAAAATGGTAGATGGCTCTTCGGTACAGAAAATCTATCTATTTACAAAATGCTTGTTAAAATATTCGAAGTCCTATTTTCGTGTCCCTAAAGCACTAACTTTTTGAAATTCATGATAACGAAAACTATTTTTTATATTGCTTTGAATCTAATGCTGTCTAAACTGTTCTAACTAAACTGTTCTATTCTAAACTGTTCTCTATTGTAACCAGTGGCGAATCCAGAATTCGGGTCGGGGGGGGGGGGGGGGGGGTGATAAAAATTTTGTATCGTCGTGACGAATGTCAAACCTCATGTACACCAAAACACTTTAACTTTACAGACTTTACTCACCTGACAATAAGAATCGTAAAGAAAAATACATTACTTTCGATAATTTAATAAAAAATACAATGAAATAACTAGACAAAAAATGTTTTCGACCGCGTCAACGCTACAAGTACAAGTGGAATGACTAGAAAAATAAGAAAATTTTCGAGCCTGTCAAGCCGGAAAGCAATGTTCTCACGTTTTTATTATTTTTTAAAAGGGAAATTAAGAACAAACAGTTGCAGTGATTTTAATAAAATAAAAAAATTCTGGTTTAGCTCTGGGGGGGGGACTGCAGTCCGATAGCCACCCCCTGGATTCGCCACTGATTGTAACTAAACTGTAACTATATGTTCTATTCTAAACTGTTAAGAAAAGTAAATATTCTGTCATTATTTTTCGTTATTTATTTTGTATCGATTTTTTCAAAGATTCCATAAGGAAAAAAACCCGCATCTTGCTTGAAACTTTTTCAAATTTAAGCGAAAAATGCAAGACAAATTGTGAAATAATCGAAACTAATAATTTATAGGACGCCAATATTTTCTGATAATATTTGATTTCCAAGGACCAATTTTTAATGGAACGCATCATACATTCATACAGAATAAAAAAAAAAATGATTCTGTAATACTGGAGTAATGCACTGCTTCCCTTCTTTTGGCAATATTCTTCAGAATATTTATCGTTTTTAAACTGCTTGATAAGATATAAACCTGAGGCATCAATTGAGCAAATTAGTCAACGACAATCCTACCTAATGTTTAAATTGCATAATAATAATCAATTTATCTGCAACAGCTTAATTTCTTATCACATATTGTGTTCCAATTTCAGAAGGAAAATAAACCAATATTTTTTTTCATAAGAAAATTAATCTTAATATAAATATTTTCAACAGTTTATTTGTAAGTACAACATATTCGTATCTTTTGCACGAGACAGATATTTCAACTGTTTACCGATTGGATAAGATTAGGTACACACCTCCGAGAGAGCCAATCGCAACTCAGTAGATATGACTGCCAGAATTTTCAACTTATCATCCATCTGGCTTCCACTAACTTCAAGGCTTGCTTATTTTGATAATCACTAGAAAAAAAGAATTTATTTTACTTTTATTCGCAGACCTTTCAGATGAAAATTTATTTATTAATTTGCGCAGTCTCCTGATCTGATGCAATAACTTTTTTTTATTCCTTAACGTGGATATTTTTCATGATATAAAACAGGAAATTTTGTCCAGTTAATTATTAGTTCTGAATCAAAGTCATCGTCTCACATATGTTGTTAATTAAAAACGTCACAGTCTTGAAACTCAACGCAGAACTAAAAGACCAACACAATTAGTTTAGGAAACATTCTTTCGTTACATTTCAAATATAAAAACTGGTAAACAAAGAAAAGAAATTTAAAAGAAATGGATACATCACATGCGTACAAAATTAAAATCATATCAACTAGGCATTTTTTTATGATTAGATAGTTTCAAACTGGCTTTTATTTTCCTGGCGCATTGAAGAAAGAATAGAAAAAGGATTTTGAAGGTCACTAGAAAGATCAATGATACATACTATTTAAAGTATTTGTTATGTGATGAACGGATTCAGAAACGGATGGTTTTCTTATATAATTTTGGTCTTGGCATAATTATAAAATTATTATAATTTTTAGTGAATTCAAATACTCCTTTAAAAAAAGCTAAGCCACTAGTCATTTCAGACTCAATTTTCATGTTTACTATGAAAGAGAAAAAAGTAGAAGATACATTAGTTGTTTTTATACGAATAAAATCTTTCAGATGCAAAGTTTTCTTAAAGATACAAATGATGCTTTTGTATCGATTGGCAAAAGTTACGATTTCTTAGATTGTTGTGGGAAATTAATAGCATCATGTAAAATTCTAATCCTGGGGTTAGGCTACTCGTAATCTAAAGGGCTTACAATGCATTATTTTAATTTTATTTTCAGGTGTTACATGAGTATTAAAACCACTGATTTTATTTAGATGAAACTCGTCATAAATTGTGATGGATTAAAAAGTATGGGAAGTATGTACATGTATTAGGAGACATTTTTAATATGAGTTCAATCTAACTGAAAGAAAAGAACAAATTAGTCGTAAATTAATGAAAATTTTCTTGGTCTTTCTGTGAAAATTCTTTTAATACAATTAAGTAGTAAACATCGTTCAATGTGTAAAAATAAGTATTGTTCTTCCAACAAGGCAGAAACACTTTGAATACGAACATTTTTTCTATAAGAGTTACTATTCCATTTTTCCAGCTAAGATTGTGATTAACAGAGCTTTTGAAATTCATAAATTAACTTACGTTCTTTTAATTTTATGTGACATATTCAAGAGAATGCAAATAAATTTGTAATAATTTTAAATACATCCCTAGAGTGCAACACAACACACGAGGTCTGGAAAGTTATCAAGCAAATATGTTAGAAGTCAGTGATCTTTCACAGCCAAAACAAAACGAGAATCCTTGGCGTGGTTTGGCGCCGAATGAATCCTACCAACTCAGAGCATCCAACTCTTCAGTCTTCTCGTTCCCATGGTGATACGTAGTCTCTCCCCATCACAAAAAAATAAACAATTGAAAAAAAATCAAATTGGAGTATAAAAAGTGAGATCGAAGGGTAATCGTAATAAACGAACATTGTGTGGGAATCGAACTGAGTTTTGTTATTGAAGTTTCATCCAAGAACAGTGATGGGATCATTGGAGGCAGTAATTTTGTGTGCGATTGCAGTTAGTTTCATTGTCCCTGTTGATGTAAATGCCAAAGCTATTATAAAGGTAAACAATTTATTATGTAACTTCGTATGACTTATGTATAGTAACCGTCTTATTCTAAGCATCGTTGAAGAGTGAAATCGGGACAATTAATTACTCAAAATTTAACTTGGTGTTAAAAGGTTGTCCATCAATTTCATACACTGATTTAATGATTTTAACGATTGACATTTTTATTCATATATGGTCATAATCTTTTTTATATCAGCATAAAAGCTTTATTTTATTCCATTTTCATCGTTATTACATTTTAATCTTATTTTTTGAATTTAAAAAGATGTTTTTGTTCGTTTTGCTATTTAGGTTGATTAGTTTTCCTATACAGGCCTCTTTTTTTGCTTTTAAACAAATTTACTGTTTTTTCATTTCTAAAAGAATCTGAAATAAAGAACAGGAATTTATCATGATGCATATGATGAAAATAATTATTCCTTAAAAAAGACTAAAAGCGTGAAGTTATTATTTATTTTTAATTTTACCAACCTGTTAATTAGGTAGGTTAATGAAAACACTGAAAAATCATTTAGGCCATAGATCATAAAATGAAAATTATATAATCTACTACATTTTATCAACAAGTTTAATGATTTTATTGAAATCTTACTAAAAATATGATAAATATGAGGAAACAGATGTGTGACGTTTCCTATTTTTGTGATTAGTAAGAAGAAACAAAATTTACTCCTGGCTATGACAGTGTGTTTTCTGAAGACTCTAAAACTTCCAATGATAGCAATATTTAAAATGATTACCTAAATCGAATATTGGCTGCTTATGAAATTTTGAAAACTGTGTAAATGATATTTTTTAATCAGTTGGTCTGCAAGAACATTATTTGCGAAAATTCATATGAAGTATGTTATGTAAATAAGCATTGAAGTTGAAGTTAATGCGAAGCGAAGAAGTCAATTTTTTCTTTTTGTGATGGATTTGGTTTTAATTGAAGATTTGCATTTTGTGTTTGACGGATAGATATCTTGAATTTTAGATATTATAAATAAATCAGCCACTAATTCTATCGATTCCGTTTTTAAATAGGCTGAATATGCCCAATATTGCCTGACTTAAGAATTTTACATACTAACTTAAAGATATGTCCATTATGAAACTGATAGAAGGTATGAATAAAAAGTTAGAGCAAGGTCTTTTTTTAAAGATCACGCTATTAAATGGGATTGCATTACAGAAGTTTGGTGTCCCGAAGTCTGAAAACTTCGCGCATTTGAACATTACTTTTTCTCTGTAAGATTCTTTGATATTGGAAAACAAAGCCAGTTTCGAAAAATATTTTAATTTAACTATTTTCGATAAAATGAAATATATATTACTGACATACATTCGAAAAATAACTTGAGTACTATATTAATTTTCTCTTTAAGTTACTTTTCTCAATATTCTAAAACGATTTTAAAATCTAAATTATAGTCAAATTTAAGAAACGTGGAGTATAAACCTTGTTAATTACGCAACTAATATGTGATCCTTTAATTGAAATAAAATGACTGAATATGTGTTATATTTTTAAACCATTCTTTGCATTAATAAAGGATAATGAGTTGTAAATCTGTGAATTGCTGCACTTTGTTATATTTAATTTATTATATTATTCATTACCATTCATTAATTCATCATTTTCTTTTTTTTTTTTTTGTATATGAACAATAGGATCTTCCAAGAATTTTTTTTCAAAAAAAAAGCAAAGGGAACTCGGAGCATTTTTTTCCCCCGATCCATTTAAAAGTTCAGAATCCGCGCTCTATCGCCGAGCTTCATAAGCTTTTTCTATCGCGCTTCCTCTCTGGGCTTTAAAAAAATGTTATTCTGTTTTCTTTCGTAAGATTTTTACCATTACTCTGAAGTTGAAAAATATATTAATTAATGACAATAAAAAAGAAATTTTTCTGGGCTTTAAAAAATTTTTAATCTGTTTTCTTTCGTTAGATTTTTACCATTACTCTAAAGTTGAAAAATAAATAAATTAATTACAATGAAAAAGAAATTCAGTTAAAAATAATTATTTCAAAAATTTTAATGTAATCTTTTAAGCCAAAACTTTTTTTAAAAAAGTATTTTCGCCTACAAACGTTAAAAGGTTGCAAGTAAGAAGACGCTGTGAGAAATCGCGGGATTTTAGCACTTTTTCACCGCTACTCCGCTTGGGATTGCGATCCACAGGTTAAGCAACCATGTTCAAGAATCTAGATCATGGAAGTTATTGATTCATTCTTCTACAAGAGTGCTTCTTGCGATAATTAAGTTTCATCAAGGAACTGTGGTACTTGATGAGGTTAAGGGAGTTGAGAAAATGGGTATGTTCTGCATGATATACATGGATTTTGCTATATGAGAAAATAACTATTAATCATATATTGTATCAAAGAAAATACTATTTAAATTTCCAAGACGAAACTTTTCCCCAACTTCTTAAAAATTAAGTACGTAATTTAATTGTATACGCGTTCGCCGCCCTCTGTTGTTCCTCACATCTACGCCAGGTTTTAATCTCTCAATATAGACGACCATACGTCCCAGATTTTCGATTCCTTGTCTGGAATAAGCCCTGAATTTGATTAAATGTCCTGAATGAGTCTATTTTTTTATTTACAAAGAAATTATTCATTAAAAAGACTAACTAGATTTAATTTTTTAAAAAATGGTTATCTTTTGAAGAAATTCTGCTTAAAAAAATTTTTTTTTATCGCTTCCTCTTTATTTAGCTATTTTTATTTTTTAATAATTGACATTTTTCACATTTTTAAATAGATGTAAATTTCAATTCCACCTCCAACCCCTCAGGTAAAGTCCCGGTTGCAATCCCAGTTCTAGATTGTCTCAAATTGAAGTTCACAAATTCTGTTTACTTCGTCATAATTTTATCGTAACTTATTTAATTATTAAGTTTGAAAATTTCATAACTGTGTGCCATTCACAGCATTGAAAAAGAAATAAAAAGTCCAATAGCCATATGAAATCCGATCGAAACATTACATAACTATTGCAGACAACGTTAATTAATTAAGTGTAAGAGAAAATTCACCTGTAAAGAGGTTTATTATGAGCCAGTCTTCTAAGTCAGAATAAATGACGAATTTCATAAGAAAAGTTTTCTTATTTTAAAAAAAATTAAAAATATTTTTTAAAAATGTCATGTTAATACTGCGAGAAAAAAATTGGAACAAGGGGAAGTGGATATTAATGATCTAAAATGAAAAAGAATGGATTTGGTTGAAAAAAACTATTTATATGCAGTTCTAGATGGCCTATGTCCTCCTCCCATATTCGTCTACGGTAGCTCAACCCCTTCAAGACAGGAGTGGCACGAGTGTCAGCGGGACGGGGGGGGGGGACACGATCTGCCCAACAGGGGAACACTACTGCTGTAATGAAACTGGTCTCAAATTTTCGCCAGATCTTTATTTATCTACTAGTTGAATACCCCGTTGCATGAACGGGGTGCGAAAATTTTCCCAAGCGGGGGGGGGGGGGGCCACCACCTCCGACAGGGAGCCCTTCCCCCGGTCCCCCCACTGACGCCACCCCTGCTTCATGATATTACTGTGTCATGGAAGTTGTACTCAGTTGCTTCGCCTACTTGTCACCCACCTGCTGAAGTAAAAAAAGAAGAAAAAAAAAAGGAATGTAAAAAAAAGTGAAAAAATGAATTTAATAATTACTACTTCGTTGTTATTTTTAGTTTACGATTTTAAAACGCAGCAAAATTTTAAAATTCCAACAGTATTACAATAAAGATTATGGATTATATGGAATTACTGGCCCAATTCTTTAAAAATAAAAATTGCTGCCAAGTCCAATTTAAAAATTCTGCTGAAAAATTCATAATGAATGCGGAAAGGTAATCAAGATATTTCACGCGAATTAATTGAAAAAATAACTGTATTTCTGAAATTTTATCGCAGATTAAGACGAAAACGTAATGTGTTAAGTTTTAGTAGAAACATATCTTTCATTATAGATGGGAAAAGGTGATATAAGATATTTTTGGAACGATACTCTTCGTGTGATTGATCTAAAAGGTCTTAAGGACGAAAGATTTGCTCCTACATCATCTGTAATATTATGTAATTTTATTCACTTTAGAATTGTTAGGAATATCGTTTGTTTTCAAATAATCGTAACTTTCTTTCCATTCCAGCAAGTGATATCTATTCAGATCTACATTGAATTTAGTATAAAGTTGTAATAACAATGTAGTGTCGTTTTATTTAAAAAAGTAGCAATTTTCACTTAAATATTTAGTCAATATTTAGAAGAATTTTACAGTATAAATTTTGCTACTCAACTAATTAGTGAATATAATTGTATTTTATTTATGAGTTAAAACAGTTGTGGTGACTGAAATTATATCAAACTGTGCTTTCCTTTTTTAAAAATTAATCTATTATTTTCATCAGATTTTTTAATAAATCGAAAATGTTTGGATATTTGGATCAGATTTTGACATTATTTTATGATTTTCTTTTTATCCAAACACCTAAGATGTATCCAGTGTTGCGTAGATGTTATGTACGAAAACAATAAAACTTTCATAGATATGTTTTAATTTGGTCGTCTGTAAAGATTTTACTAATAATTAAAATCTTGGTTGCAATATACAGTGGAGTCTCCCTATAACGAAATCGCTTGGTTCCAATTGACAAATTCGTTATAGAGAAAATTTCGTTATACGGAGATTAGAGATTTTTGCAGTTATTTAAGAAAATGTTCCAAACTTTTCAATAGGTACGATAAGTTCAAATGTATTTAATTATGATTTTCAATTAAAAATGAAGTAATATATATTATAAATTTGTTAAAATTATACTAATTTTTATTGTACAAATAAAATGCTCAAAAGTTAAGACAATTCATTAATTTAGAGAATAGCTTGTACTAGTATGTACTTACGTTTATTTTACTTGCAAAATTCCGTTATTTTACATTTCTTTGCATTTCGTGATGTTAAATTTTCAGAAAATTTTTTCACATTTTAAGAGTGAGTAGTTCCAGAAACAGGCACGTGTGAGCGAATTGGTTGCAATGGAATTATCAACTTTCTTCAAAAATGACAAAAATCGAAAAGATAAACCTCTGAAAAAATTCGTTTTAGGCAGACAACCACTTCTTTATATGGAGAATATTTTGAATGTTATTTAACATTCCGATTAAAAATTTCGGTATGGGGAGAAATTCGCTGTAGAGAGACTTCGTTGTAGGGAGACTCTACTGTACTTACGAAAAACACATATATAGAAAATGGCCCATTTAATACAATAAGGATAATAAGCATGCATTCCTAAATATAGAGATTTTCTTATTTATTTAAATATTTTGTTAAAGACGTAAAAAAAAATGTGTAGTTTTCGAATGTATACGATGAAAAATATTTTTTAAATATACTCATTGTCCGAAGTATGCATTATATAATAATAGATATAGATAAGTATGTAATAGAATTTAATATAATAACGCTCTAAGGTTAACTAAAAAACTTTAAAAAAAATCCATACGCTGGTGATCGAAAATAGAAACGTGGGATTTTATTGAATGAAATTTTGCCACAATAGCTGGTGCTTTTTAATGAGTATTTTTTAAAAAAAATCCACAGAAGTAAATGAGAGTTAAAATTGTTAATAGAAATATTCTGAATAATATAAAAGTGGAACAAACATCAAAGTGGAAGTACATCAAAAAAGATTTAGTTTCAATTAATCATTTGTTCCTTTTGCATAGCATTTACTAGTACAATACAAAAAGAACATAACATAGTATTAAAAAGAATCCTCATGAAATTTTCAAGTAAAATAACAGTTCGTGGCAAATTAAAATTTAATTGCAATAAGATCGATTCAGTTGATTTTTATATTTAGTGCTTTAATGCATATATTATCTACTTATTATGCAGTTTGGTATAGAACCGTGTGCTCTTATATGATCTTTTATTTGTGTTGCTGGAAATCTATTTAGTGCTTTAAGTATCTACTTTTTTATTCAGTTTGGCATAAAACCGTTTTTTAACAGCAATTATATGATCTTTTACTTGTGTTGCTAGAAATATATTATTCTCTTTGAGAAGCTTGTATAAGTTTTTATGTATTAAACCATGGTGCGTAAACGAATTTTCGAATTAATATCCTTAGCATGGACTTTTAAACATTTCCGGAATTCCGCTGATATTTTAGGATTTGGGATTATTCAAATTATTTGGTGAATCTAATAGGATTAATTAACTACAGGATTGTGTCTTTAATGAAACGTTTTGATAAATTTTTTTCCCACAAAATATTAGATCTTCATTATTTTCTGTGTATTAATGGCATTTAAACTTCGAGAAGCATCATTGTGGTTTTCTTAAAATCATTAGCAAACCTTGATGGAATTTTTCAAATATGTATTCGTACTTTTTAATTTTATTATTTTTCAAAATTTTAATATTTTTACTTAAAAAATTAATTTTTTTCTTAAAAGTAAGATCAAAGGCCTCACTTTCATCAGCTATCAGGAATTTTATATAATATGCATCTGTAACGATCTTTTTTTTTATTTTGTTTAAAGAAAAGGACAAGTTGACCTAGATTCTATAAGAAAGTACAAAATATTTTATATTAATCTTTATTTTTTTCAAATCAACATTTTAATTATTAATGTACAAATCCAATTAGTTTAAAAAAGATGATTACATTAGTTCTATGTTTTTTTCAGAAGGAAATCATTCCGAAAAAGGAAGTTTTATATTATCTCTGGTTTTCTAACTTTTCATCCTTAAAATATTTACCAATGCATGAATATTCATTTAATATATCTAATTCTGACTTATAATTTCTAATATGAAAATAATTAGGATTTCTGATTCTAGAAAAATCTTAAAAAAGTAAATTTATAAATATTTACTTTTTAGAATTAAATTAGAAACTAAAGAGTTTTCTTCGCCCAATCTAGCTGCTTTTAAACTTGGCATTATGTTTCTTTTTCGTTGTTGACGTTTTTTCTTAGAAGAGCGTTAACAGTTAATGACCTGTGATGATGACTAGTTTAAAAGATGACTAGTTTAAACAGTTTTAACAACACATGTTTTTGTTGGAAGACGGTTTGTGCTGCGTCGTAGAATTGTTGGAATTGTGCGGTTTGTCAACTTGCTTTTCCGATTTTAAAGCTCTTCATTATAATCATTTTCTGCAGGTTAAGTTTCAAAAATCTATTCCGATTTACTTTATTTTGTATATGATATGTCTTATATTTTAAATTACTTTTCTTGATTTTTAAGTTTTAAAACGCTTGAATTTCATAGATAAATTTTAATTGGCCATAATATAGATCAAAATTTTAGATTATGTTTGATTGTAGAAATCTTGTTACATTCCATATGAAATAAAGGGTTAATATTTTTTCGTATACGACAATAAATATGTTCTATATTTATATTTTTTTCAAGAAATTTTATGCTTTACGTAATCCTACTGTTTCCTAATTTTGATAAAACCATATCGTTACATTTATTTTTGTTACCTAGGTAACTGATATGTAACAGAAAAGTAAAGAATTCTGTTTGGGGTCTACTGATGAAGCCAAATATTTTTAGAGTCGACTAGAGCCTTTCAAATTCCTCACAGTTAACAAAAAGCATTTAAGCTTCTGTGAATTTGAATTGGAAAAAAAGTATTTTTAGTATTTGCAAATGAAATAAATTTATCTTAATTTAAAATTCCCGTAGAAAAAATCATAATCAGGCTGTACAAATTCTAATTTCTTAGTAGTAATAAGCGCCTTTTTATAGTAAACTATCAATTTGAAGTAATGCAAATATTTTTTAAGTCGATTGACCAGCTTATGTAGTTTTTTCAAAAATAATCTTTTAAAACATCATTCTGAAATAACAAATTATGCTGAGAGCTATGGATTTCTGTTAAGAAAAGTGCGAATGGAATACACATCAACTTTTGTTTACAATGATGATATTCATCCATGAAAAAAAAATGTCGAATGAAAATAAGCATTGAAAAAAAAACATTTTAAAGAATATTTGGTTTAAGATCAATTCCGCATCATCTTATTTCAAAATGTTCAGCATTTATAAGCAAAAATTATTTTAAAAATAATGGCTACTTATAGCATGACATTAGTTTTCTGAAAAGCTATCTTTAGTTTAACTTTTCATTTATAACAGTGTTTCGTTTTTTAAATTCATTTTCGAATTTTGGGATAGCAACATCGTAGAACTTTTTGGAGGAAATGGAGGGCGCGAAAATTTTGCCTACACGTAAAGAGATCGCGGATAGAAAAAGTTAAGAATAACTGGAGTAAATTAATCCAATTGTAATTTTTTTCCCCAGCCACTTGTTATGCTGCGTACGAAAAGAAACACAATTTCTTTATTTGCGAGATCACTGTGTGAATGAATGACTAAAAATAGCAAATGCCACGATTAGTCTTACGATGGAACCTATGGAAGCCCACGCGATGTTTCTTGTAGTAATTGAGATAAATTGTGGACATTCATTCTAAGAGAAATTATTGTCATTCATTGGCAATTAGAATTCTAGATTCTTTTCAAATTAGCTCACCCCTAAGTATTTGCTTCTGAACATAGATTTTTACACCAGCTTTAAATAAATTGGAAAGGTTCCCAAAATATCTTTCGGCTAGGACTTTCTAAACAAGCGGTTGGTGTTTTCGCCAAGTTCGTTAGTTGTAGAAATTCTTCTATTAGAAAGCTTACATGACTTCAGTTTTGTTTCATTCCTTATATTTAGAAAATCCTTTTTTGAGTATAGAGAATTCTTTTCTGAGTTTTACAGAAATCAAATCCAAAGAAGAAAATCAAAGAAATTTATAACCAAAGCATATTGTGACTTACATTTTTTACTTTCTTATGCGTGTAATGTCTAGAATGCTTTTAAATGAAAAAATTCATTTGTCAGTTCTAAGCAAGAAACTGAATAATAATAATAATGAGAGTACATGACTTTAGTAGACACCTGCGAATTCGGTTTGATGCAAAATATTTACTTCAGTTTGTAGCACATCCGGCTATTTTACTTGATGGAGTTTTTCTTCAAAAAATAAAACAATAAGTCATTGAATATTTCATTGCCTTGCAAACGCTTATGTTAACAGTTGCTGAACTCCTCAGAAAGAAACCCACTTATATAATTTATCTTGATAGATGCACGCACTTGGGCAAGCAAAATATTTCTGGGTCTTTAACTCCTTAGCTCCTCATACTGTAAGAAATTTAAAATTATCAGATCTTCTTTTGATATAAAATTAGTTCATCCATTCGCGAGTTGCATCAAGTCTTGTCCAAGGTTCAAGGCACTCCGCGGTACAGCAGAAAATTCTCACGCTAACTCTTTATCAGTTAACTACTACTGGGATTGTTTATTTTGATTTCGTCGTAGTTGCGATTACCCGGAAATAAGTTGTAATACTTGCATACACAGTGACGTATAAAATGACCCGGTCCGACATACATCACTCGTCAAGGCGTACGTTTTCAAAATGAAAAATCGTAAATTTTTGTTTGTTGTGCCGTCAATGAAACAATATCAAGGTCATTGTGTTGAAAGGTGACAGACACCACTAACAAGCGATACCGATATTCAGCTTCGTAAGAGAAGATATTTTTCTTTTAAATATTTTTTTACAATAAAGTTGTCTGCTGTCGTCGGTTTGATCCGGCTCATGAGGAGAAAGAAAAAGAAAAGAAAAATAGATACAGAAATAAAAGGAAGAAAGAAAACATTTGATCTTTCTGACGAAACTTGCTCGGTTTTTTTGCTCATTTTTTTAAAAATCCAAAACACTTCAAAATATATTTATTTAATATTTTAATTTTATTTAATTAATTTTAATTTTAAAAAATTGTGTTTTTTTCTGCATTCAAAATTCGTTCAGTTTTAGAATTTGACTAAGTTTTTTCCCTAATAAAGTCGATAGAACATAATAATCGATAGAATTTTTGGAATGAATTTCTTAAAGCAAAGTATATTTTTTTAATATTAACTGTGGATTTTAAATGTGAATTAATATTTTTAGAATAAAGTTGTCTGCTGTCGTCAGTTTGATCCGGCTTATAAGAGGAAAGAAAAAAAAATAAATGTAAGGAAGAAAGAAAACATTTGATCTTTGCTTGATGAAACTTGCTAATTTTTTTCAGTGTGTTTACCCAAAACACTTGAAAATATGTTTGCCCATACCTATACTTTAACTTTTATTATTTTAATTTTATTTAATTAGTTTTAATTTGGAAACAGTATTTTTCTTCATTCAAAATTTTTTTTTAGTTTTAAAAATTGACAAAAACTTTTTTCGATAAAATTAATAGAACATAATAATCAATAGAATTTTTGGAATGAACTCTGTAAAGCAAAGCATATTTTTAAATATTAACTAAAGATTCTAAATATGAATTTTAATCTAGCATAAGACATTTTCAAAAATATATATACTATCGAATAGTATTTTACGATAAACGCTCACGATTTCTCATCGCTAAAAATTTATCATTTTATATTAATTAAATTATAATATTTATTTTTTGTGTGTGTATTATGGTTCCCTTTCCCAGCCCTTTCTGATTTTGTGAACATTGCCAGTATTAAACTTATTCAATTTTAATGTTTTTTTTATTTCAAACATAGTTAATTTTTCACTTTGTGTTCTGAAAGAAAAGGAAAAATTACTGAAATTCAGTATGATGCTCGAATACTTTGCGAAAGGAATCTGGAACAATGCTTTAATAATGTTTTCAGTATTCAATATATTGGCTTGTTCTCCCAGCATTTCAGTAATTTCGAATCAAACTTATTCGTGTGATAGTTTGTTTTTAGAAATTTCCTGAAGATCCCCTGTCCATTCTAAATCAAAATGAATTATTTATTTCGTGTGCGAATAATGCTCAAAAAATGCTTTTAAGTTATTTATATTATTTATGCTTTTAAGTTATTTTTATTTTAGATTGCACACCAGTGGCGTTTAAAGGCGTTCTTTTGATGTGAGATTATCAGCGGAAGAAAACGGCAATCAGTCTTTTAAATACCTCTGTAAAATATTACATTGCATATTAAATTTATCTTCCAGCCACATGCGAAATTATTTTTAAAATAGATAGTATTATATTTTACGTAATAAGCAGTTTCAATTCTGAAGTGATCACCAACAATCATCAAGGAATGATTCCAATAATTAAAGAGAAATAATAAAAAAAATCAAACTAGCCTTTCCTCAATTCATATCAGAAACCGTTATCAGTTCCTGTATAGATTCATCCTTTTGCTAGAAACATTTCAGAAACGAATATAGAATTTTTGATTTTTACTTTCTGAAAACTCTGTCCAGATGATTCTATTTAGATAAATGAATGGGAAAAGATTATTTAAAATTCAAATTCCATAGAATGCTAATTTTTGATATATACTGTTGCCATAATCGATAGAATAAATTAGTATAATTTATTTTCTTCTCGTCATTTTTTTCTTCTTATTCAGAAAGTCAGTTCCGGTTATAATCTTTTCAATGCGTGTTAATCAGTCAATAAATTTAAAAAGTCATGAAATTCTGTTTACAATAATGTCTCCCTTTATTTCATAAATAATATTCTCATTTCAGAGCCTATAAATTTTTAATCTGCTGGGACAATAAATAACTCATGAAAACTTTTCGAATAATACCTTTTCAGTCAATCATTTAACATTTCTATTTAAAGAATGTGAAAATTCTTTGGACTGAACTTTTTACCTTTAACTGCTGACTGCAACTGTGAATTTTACATTTCATTTTTTAAATTACTGAAAGTATACGTTATCTGATTACAACATGTGGCCTGTTAAATTTTATGTAAAAATCGTTTGCTACACATGGAAATGAAAAGGAAAAGTTTGTGAAAAGAGTAAAATTTATGTGAAGATATAAAAATGCGAAAAATTATCCAATTATTTAATTGGTAATTTTACCCTTTTTTAATTGATAATTTTAAAAGCTTTATTGATTAATTAATTAATTATTTTTCTTCCAATAATTTTCCCCCTTTTCATCCTTAATTTGCGAGACAAATATCTTTTTAATTTTAAATACAATTATTCATAATTTTTTATTGAACTTAGTTGGTAAGTAATTACTGATCGTGTTCAAAAACAGTATCGAACAAGAAGCCTCGAGGAACATTTCGCCTATTAGAAACAGTGTTCCTATTATCACTCGCTGCTTGTTCCTAATATAGCCTATGTCTAAAATGGATTAAAATAAAGTGTAAATTAGGTTATGATCATGCTTTTTTTTTATTAAACATGAAAATTAAGGCACAACAAAATTGAAAGTAGTTGTTATCTCTCATATCTATACTTATAAAAGGCAATGTTTGTGTGTTTGTCTGCGATGTCCAGACGAATCTATCGCATTTACGAACATAAAATTTGGCACACAGGTAGTCGTAATGGTGACTGAATGCACCTCGAAGCCGAAATTTTAAATTTTAATCAAGAAATTTTTTTATTTAATGTTTTGTGTTGTTTTGGTTGATTTTTCGCACTAATTTCTCAATAGAATGGTTTCGAATAATTGTACGACAAAAATAGATAGACCATCGGAAAGAGCGCGCGATTTCCACTCTAATGAAGTTAGTTTTGAATTTCTAACGTAATTTACTGAATTTTGAAAATTTTTAAAAAAAATAGTCAGTTTTACCATCTAAATGTTAGTTTTGTTTTTAAATTTGTTGCATCCGACTTTCTAATAACACTATTATTTTCAATTTTTTTCAGCTTATAACTAGAACGGTTCTGTCAGATTTAAAACAAGAACGGTTGAAACATCTTTTACCGTTTTTTTTAAATTAATTTCTTCCTGGGCCGTTGAAAGTTATTTTTCTCGATCGAGTTCCTCGCGCGGCACTTCTTCGGAACGTTGATGCGAATTTTGATTGGGGGACGCGCAGGTTACGTCATGACCTTCACCTGAATGAATTACTTCGATTATTATTTTCGGATTTGATTTATATTTTGCTTGCTGTATAATAATCATTTTCACGTTCCAATTTTGTAATATTGTTTTGGATTAACGTACTCTGTACTGTAGCGCGAAAAAAAAAAGCAGGAAAATCAAAAAATTTGTATCTTTTGTTTTGATTTTGTTTTCAAAACTTTTTCATGTCATTGTGGCCGGTTTTTTTTCTCATATTGTTAAAGTCCTGATTCCACGGGCAACGCCGTGCGCGTATTGCTAGTATTACATAAAAAAATCAATCAAAATTATTGTGAATACTTCTCGTACTGAACAAACGAAATGCACTAAGTATGCGTGCTATGAACTGTTTTGATTCTGTCGAAGAAACGCAGATCTCCGAGAGAGGCAGGTCAAAGTCAAAAACTCTGTTATCAAGTGGTTTAAGTATTTCACATATGACGCTTGCAGAAACTCTGCCAATTCTGTGAGTAAGGACAACAATTACTCACTCGGTATACATTCACTTCCGTTGTTGTGAAATCAAAGGAACAAGCATGAAGAACAATGTCAACTTTTTATTTCCTCTTAAATGGTAATGCAGAAACGAATGTCAGGTTTCTTTTTTTATTTTATTGAGTAGAGGGCAACATCCTGCAAAAGATTTCTATTGGTAAAATATCAACTTTTGATATTAACACAGTATAAAAAAGTTATATTTTTAAGGAGAGTTTAAGAACCGAGGAGTGTAATTAGAGTAGAACCTCGTTAACCTGAAATTCCGGTTAATCCGAACAGATTTTATTTTCGAAAATTATATGCAATTGAAAAGATTACCTGAAAGGATTTAAATATACATACTAAAAACAAAAAGGTACTTTTTAGCACGCATAATTTTGTACACATTGAAGAAACTAATGCAATTCGCCATAAGATAAGGTCACTTCATACCAGAGCACATCCATTATTATAATGGAAAGGGGAGATATATTCTCTTTTTATTGCTTTTGAATAAAATAATTCAAGAGACAGTAGTACTGAGTACTTATAACTTACATATTTTTAGCACACATCGTTTTCTTTTCTATTTTTATCGGAATTTCGGGTAATCCGAACACGCACCGGTCCCAATTAGTTCGGATTAGCGGGGCTCTACTGTATTTATTTATTTTTGGAAGCATTATTTTTAAAATTTCTTGTGTATTTAACTGATGGAATTGATTGAGATTCGGGGTTATGAGATTTTTAGCCGCAAAGGCTGTCTATTATCCCCATAATGACAAATGATAGTAAATTATTTTCATTACATGTAAACAAACAAAAACTAACAAACCTGTAAGCTTCTATTTACGTTTTTTAACCGAAGGCATATAAATTAAGTTTGATTTTTTTACATACGCGAAAATTAAAAAATCTAAATTTTGTAAGCATTTTGTCTATTTTCATCGCAAGAACCTTTTTCCGAGGTTAAATTTTTAATTTTGATAATTATTGTAAATCTCTGTGTAGTATTTTTTTTCTCCGTTTTTTGCATGTATAGAAATTTGTGTGTGCGTCGGTCTTCTGAGATTTATTTGGGGAGCGAACGCTAACTTTTTCTGAGCTATGTACGAGTTTTGTGTCTTGCTTGTTTACATTAAATGCCTATGCTACGTAATTCCGGTGTAATGCTAAGTCAATGGAATCTTCAAAGCGGAAGTCCAGGTTTTTAATGTTTATTTACATTCAGAAAACTCATCCATATTTCTCTCCAATAAATCCAACCGGAAGGGAGAAAGACAAACTTTTTCGTGGGTTTGCTGAATTTTAAAAACAATTTTCCAAATAAACTTTCAAATTAAATGTGCATCGGTCCTTTTACAAAAGAAACTTTGAGGAAAATGGGGCAACGAATTTTTTTTAAATACTGAATGATTTATTTTCAAAATAAAATCCTTGCTCACCTTCAGTTGCATTTGCCACCTTTTAGCGTATAAAATGTAAAAATGATGGGAAACCCTTATTTGACAAATGTGATACAATTATTTGAAGAAAAATGTACCAAATGTAAAGAATTAAATAGTTAATTAGCGGCCAGTGACAAATTATAAAATTCATTTTCTTAGAAGGAAATGCTAAAACTTATCTTAATATAAATAAAAGTCATTGTGGGTATGTGGGTGGGTATGTATGTGGCTATGTTCCACATCTCCTCCTAAACCAATGGACGGTTTTCAACCAAATTTTGTACACTTATTATTTAAGAGAAGGGGAAGACACTTATGAACTTTTCCAAGTCCCAAAGTTAATTAAACAGTCAGTTAATTAGAAAATAACCGAAATCGTTTTTCCGCCGTAACTTCGGAGCAAACTGTCCGACAAAAAATATTTTTATACCATCTTAAAGTTCAAATTTTTACCTTTTCAATGATACTAATTTTATTTCTCTGACATTTTCCCTTCGATTGTTATTAATTTTTAAAAGTTCCAAAACTTTAAAATGCGTGCAGACGATTTTGAAATAACGAATATTTATAGCTACTCCGTTGCTAGGCAACGGTTAGACTTTGAACTAATTCACCTTTATTTCCAGCTTGGCGCTTGATACAGTTGCCAAATAGATTTGGCGATTGCTTAAATCGGAAGGTTACCGGAAAACGGTCTATGAATCCAAAATAAACAAACCAGGATCGTCCATTGACGTATATGATATGGTTGTCAGAGTTTTTATAATAGGAAGGTATATTTTGTCTTATGTATTCTTTTAAACAGTAGAAGCAGATGACATATAGCATGGTGGATGATATATTCCAAAGAGCAGATGATACCATTGAGTACAATGATGTAATTTACAGTAACAGAGAATTAAATTAGTCGTCCAATTATGTATTATCAACCGTCAGAACTTTTGACTTCCCCTTTCTATATATAACGAAACATTTACATTCGTAAATTTAAAAAAAGTAGCAATTCAAATTCTTCGCGCACGAAGTCGCGGGTAACAGCTAGTATTATTCTAAAATCGAAGAAATCAAACAGAATATGCTTGATTTATTTGTTACCACAAGTGTCATTGTCAATGCTTTTGAATTAACCGCATTTTTTTTTTATTAAATTACCAATAAAAGTCTGATAAATATAAAAATGCAGTATATGCAAGCCACTGGTTACATTTTAGCATTTTTTTGTTGGTTTTAGAAATTTTTGACCTACAAAAAATATACATTTTTTTAAAAAAAATTTTTAGAAAATATGCGATGTTAAAACAGAGTGCGCCATATTAAGCATCACCAGCCCTAAATAATTCAGATTTTAGTAGTCTAGTATAAAAATAAGAAACTAATAAATCTAGATCAGATTGAAATTAAAATGAAAAATGTGTTTATTTTTGGTGTACGGAATACAGAACCATATCGCTGGTATTTTTCCTTTATATTCTTTCTACATTTTCCATCTATTCCGTAACTGAGAAACAAAACACTTTCGATAAAAATACCAATAAACTGATTTATAATCCTGATTTCAAGGATAAAAAACATTAGATGCCTAACATTTTTTTCATCGATCCTTATTAGCATGTATTATCGCTGCTATTCAAGCCATCAATTCGGCAGATGGTTTCGGAAAGTGATGAGTAACCGAAATGCCATCTGCATTTCCTTGTTTGGGATTCAAGGCCAAATGAACAAAAAAGATATGAGAAAGGAAACTAAAATAAAATATATTAGGTACTTTGTATTAAGTGCGCTAAAAAGAACGTTAGGAATTCGACGGTTGTCTATAAAGCTGCTTTACTCGTGATTTATTACAGAAAATAACATTTAACACATTAGTTGAGTGTAATCTAATTAACATAAAATATGATTCGAAATTTCAGTAATTAATCTACTCGGTAAAAAAAAAAAAGTTAACCCGAAATAAGTCACGTTTTCATGAAACGCATTTTACAGGTCTTATTTTAAATTCTGCGTATATTTGCTTGCTATCTTTCTCCTCAGAATTTATCCACTTTAAATATAATACTGTTGAATTTTCGAAATTTTATTGTGTTTTAATTTATAAGCTGACGAAATGGCGGAGCCCTCTATTAATGTAATAAAAAATGAAGCCAGAAGAAAAATTGGGACCTGCAAATGACAAAAAACCCCAAAAAACAAGTGAAATGTACTTTTACACTACTTAGGCTTGTACAGTGGGTTGTCAATTTAATGTGGACACTTTAAAATTGTCATGTTTATTCGAAAATCAGCATGGATTTTCTTAGAATTTGGAACATGTAAATATTAGGCTTGAACTCACATTTTACAGTGAAGATTTGGTTACGAATGCATTTAGGGGTCATATCAATAAGTGATGAAGACAAAAAAAAATACCGACTCATCCCGTTTCAAAGAAAGCTTATAACGCGATGAAGTTTTCAACAATAGTTTTGTTTGAGTGCATAATATTTGCATGCAATTTCGTAAATTCTTCGTAAATATTTGAGAAGATATAAAGGTTTTCTTCAAAAATCCCAAATTTTTCCTCGTGTTTTTTGCTTATAACAATGCAGAATTTTCCACGAAATTGTTTGAAACTTACAGAATACTTCTTCTTTAAGAGCGTAACAACCTGTTGCAGGTCTTAGCTGCCTCGACAGCACGCTTCTTCCAACTCAGACGATCCAAAGCAACTCTTTGCCAGTTTTTTATTTTCAAAATTTTGATGTCATTTTCTGTATCGTCCAGCCATCTTGTTGAAGGTCTGCCCCGGGCACGGGCTCCCCCGGGGTTCTTGAAAGTGTGCAATCTAGTCGGGTTATTTTCGGGGGTTCTCCAGACATGGCCGAGCCATCTCAGTCTGTTACTTCGGATGATTACAGAATACTTAACAATATGCAAAAGAAGCATTGTATTAAAATTTGAATATTACGGGAAATACGAGCATTTGTAGTAAATAATTTTTTACTGCGCATGTGCGAAATGTTGCGTAATTTTTTTTTCATAACTTCAGAGCCAGATATATAGGGCAACTTATATAAATATTCCAGTCAATACCATTAGTATTCAAACAGATATCGACATAGCAACTTGGTGAATTTTGGTACTCTCTAAGAGAGGCTTAATGATGAGAGTTTTTGAGCAAACTGATATTTTTTAAACTTAAAACTTCGAATAATAAACGTTGACCTGTAATTTAAATTATGTATTTAATTCATAAATATACATGGGTATTCAGTATATTCAACTTTCATAAAATTTAATATTACTGTTCGCAGATTCAAGCTTATAAAATATCAGTTTGTGCAAGAACCCTCATGATTTAGCCTCGCCTACAGTGTACCGAAATTCACCAAGTTGCAATGCCGATATCTTTCTGAATACTAATAGTATTGAACTGGAATATTTATATAACTTCTACTATATATCTGGCTCTGAAGTTATGAAAAAAAATTTACGCTACATTTCGCACATGCGCAGTAAAAAAATATTTACTGCAAATGCTCGTATTTCCCGTATTATTCGAATTTTTTAAATTCCAATTTTAATACAATGCTTCTTTTACATATTGTCAAGTATTCTGTAAGTTTCGTACAATGTCGTGCGAAACTCTGCATGTTATAAGCAAAAAAACAAGGAAAAAATTGAGATTTTTTAAGAAAACCTTTATATCTTCCTGAATATTTATGAGGAATTTACGAAATTGAATGTAAATATTATGCACATGAAATATAACCATTGATGAAAGTTTCATCACGTTATCAGCTTTCTTTGAAACGGGATGAGTCGGTATTATTATTTTTTTTTTGTCTTCATCACTTTTTGGTAGGTCCCCTAAATGCTCTCGTGACCAAATCTTCACTGCAAAATGTGAGTTCAAGCCTAATATTTACATGTTCGAAATCCTAAGAAAATCCATGCAGATTTTCGGGAGATATTCGAAAAAATATGAAAATTTTAAAGTGTGCACATTAAATTGGCAACCCACTGTAGAATCTTAACATACATCGTTGAATCTTATCATCACATTATGATTAACGAACTTGGAAGTAATTAATTTGAAATTTTTTAACACTTTTTGTTATATCAGTCGCTTGTTTGCCCTGCATCCGTTTGATGAAGGGTTTTAAAATAAACTGTTCTTATAAAAGAAACTTTTAACACATACCACTATTATATTCAGGGACAACTCAAGTTGACAGTACGGTAAAAGCTATTACGCTCTGTTAAAATAATCCTGTATACCATCCTAACGTATTTTAAAGTTATTTATATATTTGAGCAGAATTTAGTTTTAAACACTAATAATTAATATTCTCTCTATGTTGTTTAATTTCCTGACGCGCTTACTTTAGTTCAAATACTCATAAAGACAGATATTTCGCCATTTAATTGTGATTCGGTCGCTTTAACCTTTCTACTTACTGTCAACTTGAGTTGTCATTTATTATTAGACAACTGTAGTTTGTTTTTGTCTTTTTCTTCATTGGGAAATGAGGCAAATGAAATTTGTGTGAGTTTTTATTAACAGGACTCTTTACTTTATTAAATTTCATGAGTGTGCTTATGTTTACACTCGTTCATTTAATAAAGTATGTGTAATTTGATTGGTAAATAATGTACTAAAATAATGTATTTTAAATAGGCAGACGTAAAACGTAGTAAATTAAATAGTCGGTTTTATAGACTAAATTTTTTATTTTCATAAATTATTTTGATTTAATAAATATCCATTCGTAACATTTATTTTCGGAACATTCAGTTTATGGAATTTAAAACACGATTTTCTTATTATCACTTTTTTACAGTTTTGTAAAGGAAAACAATTTAAAATTATACAACTTTAAGTATAACATTACAATGTATTTTGGAATGATTTGAAACTTCAGTATTGCAGTTAGTGTGAAAATCACCGTTCATTGAGAATCTCGCATGGGAATGATTTTCGAAGCATGTTTCTAACAAGTAAAATTTTCATTCTGACTGTGAAGGTTTATTCAAAACATAAAGTTACTGCCCTATTTGGTTTGTTATAATAATATATATCCTAAATGTACTAAAAGATATGAAATACAAGCAAAAGAGAATGCCGAAAACTTTTATAATCGTCGATTGATAGTTCTTCCATTTGACTTGAACTCGTTTTACTAACAATAAGGAGTTTTTATGACGAAAGGCAGCATTTGGATGGATTCTGCGCATGTGCATTATGCTTATATTATTTATATCAGACTGGGCGGATATTGTGAGGATTAATATGCTTGTGTAACCCTCTCCAGGGTAGCTTATCTCTATGGGAAATTAAACAATCTCTACTCTTCTGCCCCTACTAGTTTCGGCGGAAAATTATCAGTTCAAATTCTTCTATTTACTCAATTAAAGGCGTGAAAAACTCTGATGAATTTCATAGCACGAATCAGTGTTTAGCCTTATTTCGGGTATCGTGATAACTAAACTAATTAAAAGTATATTATTCATAATGTAGAACATCTTAAGATTAATCATTCAAACTACATTCGCCATACTAGATGCAGTATAATAGATTTTAGCGGTAATAAATTCAGCTAAGTAAGGAAGAAGAGACGTATGTTGAGAAGGAGAATAAAAGTAAAATGTCTTTTTTCCCGTGACTCGATTTTAATAATGGGTATATTCATAGGTAAATATATCTATAACTGCTTATGTATTCATAGAGAAAAATAATGTGAGTGTGTATGCCCCAGTTTCCTTTCATACGTTTTACCTCTTCGTTTGTATATCTAATGTAATTTCTTATTTATTATCAGAGGAGAGACACCGTCAATTGGTGCTCAAGGACGACGCCCTGTGGATGGGAGGTCTATCGGCCGTTTATGAGGAACATCGAATACTTCATCAAAAGCCCGTAAGTAAATGATATATCTCTTCTATATTAAACAAAGTTCTTGGCTAATCAGACAAATCACCCCGTATTTTGACACAGGAAACGCTTGGCAGCAACAGTGGGTATTAAATACACTGCCGATATTGAAACAAAAGAATTTAGTTTCGATTATTTTATTCACTAATATTGATGAGTTTAATCCAGGAGTGGCGTTAGGGTCTCCCCGACAAGGGAGGCACGAACTGCTTCAAGGGGAGGAGCGTAATAATGACCCTCTCAAAATTTTGCCAGATTTCAATTTATCTACCAGTTGACTAGCCAGTTGCTTGAGCGGGGTACAAAAATTTGTCGCAGCGGGGGGCTCTGACTCCACAGAAACCTCACTGGCGCCACAACTGGTTTGATCAAACAATTTGCAGCCAATTTAGTCGTGATCCAGTGGCGAATCCAGGATTTTAGTTTGAAGGTGGCTGAGGTCATAAAAACTTTGTGTCGTCGTGACCTCATGGCTTATGTAAGTCAAATCACTTTAACTCTGCTCACCTGACAATAAGAATCATAAAGGACACTACAATACTTTCGATAATTTAACAAAAACACAGTGAAATAACTAGCCAAAAAATATTTTCGATGGCGTTAACGCTACAAGTAGGAGTGAGTGGGAAAATGTTTGAGTCTGTCAAGCCAGAAAGCAATGTTGCCACGATTTTTTTAAGAAGATTAAGAACCAACTGCTGTAGTGATTTGAAAAAAAATCAAGAATTTTGGTTTAGCTCAGAGTGAGGTTGCCCCCGTGTATTCGCCACTGACGTGATCAGACTTGGGGAAGGAATTATAGCTGAAGATATTCTGGGTTTGGAAATATTGGGTTTTCGAAAACGATCTCTTTATTTTTAAAAAATTCTCGAAAACTTCTTAACGGTTATGCATTTTATGTTATTTACATTCATATTTTTATGTGTGTAATCACTGTAACAAAAACTTCATTAATTCCATATTTTTCGCATTTGTAATCTTTTTCGCTCCAAGTGAACCGCAAGATTGATGCCCCGCTTTGAATCTACACGAGGTCTATATTTTGACACAGCTTGTAATTTTGAACCGCGGTCATATGACAAGGACAAAGCATTTCAGCCAGTACCCTTTCGTCTCCAAACTTCCACACTACACCATTAGGCATTTTTTTTATCCCCACCCCCTCAAGAAACTTCATCACATGCCTTTTAAAATTTCTTATTATATGCAGACAGATTTAAACTGGAAGAAAAAGTTTCGAAGTTAAAATTTAAGAGTAAATTATAAAAGCTATTTTGTAAACGTTGTATTCTTTTTTAATATCTTTATTTGTAATCTTTTTGACCAAAAGAAAAAAAAATGGTTTTCCTTCCGATTCTTTCACATTTCTCTTTCCTTTGTAAAATATTACCATATTTCAACTAGAAAGAAGATGGCGGAAAGTTTCGAAGTAAAAAGTTATAAAAAGTAAATTCGAAGAGCCATATTTAACTCGGAATCACTCCTTCGAGAGTGTTGAAAGGTGATTGCATTTGTGATGAGATGAGGATTTAAATCGCACCATATTCAGGAAAGCTTTCAATTTAATTAATTTCTTTTTTAGTAATGCTGTAGAGTTCGAGGAACTTTTCCAATTTAAAATATCCTAAAAGTCCACTATAAGTAAGACTTAAAATAGTTTCACATACCAAATCTTTCAATTCAAATAACTCTTTGAGCAATGACTAAATTTATTTATTTATTCTAGAGAATATTAGAAAGATTATATTATTAAAACAACAGTTCACTTCAAGTGCATTTTAGCTTTATTTTACTCTACCATTGAAAAAATATTTAAAAATTTAGTCAGTTGATTTAAGCAAATAATAAAACATTCTTATTGAAAATATACTTTAACCCTTACTGGGCCCGTAATACCATTTGGCATCGCCGGAATAAACGCACTGTTCTATACATTCTCGATTTTACTTTGGGTTGTAAAGGGTTTGATGGGGCTTAGATAACAACATGATCTGGATACAAACGAATAAGGAATGATTAATTTTAATTAATTAATTAAGAAAATAATTAAACTGTTACAACTGAAAAGTTTTAAATATGAAGTATTTTCAGAGAAACAGAAAGTTCTTTCATCTTAGAATGCGTTTAGCAAAAACTAAACAGTGCAATATTTTTTATAAAATTACGAACGTTGTGAAGAAAAATTGTGTATACATATTATTCCAAGCAGACGTACGGCAAAAGTACAAAGAAAAATGCAATATCTGGTGAAATTTGATTTTAAAGGAAGAAATAATTTAAATATATAGATGTTGTCTAAATTGTTTTATTACGATACGAATTTGTTGGGGACTTTGCATTTCGACAAAGCAGTTTCAATCTCGCCTTTTCTCGTAAATTTGGCTTATTATGAGTTAAAAACAAAATAGTTGGATTATTATATTTTATAGCACAAGAGCCATATTTGGCCATGATGTGCCAAGAAAAAAAATGTAGTGGTTACTTATGATGGTTTTCAAACAGTAATAAGTATAGCATGCAAAAAGCTAATTTATAGCATCTCATTTTTATGTCGGAAAAATGTCTTAGATTTTTCTCCACTTTCAGTTGTTCGACCGTAAAAAATTAAAAATTTGACATTAAAGAAGTTAACTTTAGCAAAATTCTGATTAGCAGTTTTGCTACATATTGTGTTGAATATTGGCATCTTGTGTCCGTATTTTATCTGTCTTTTTCTTTTCATTCTGATTTCCATGTTTTTGCTTTTATTTCAAAGAAATAAACTGCTATGGAAATTGTTGCAAAACTCGAAATTTATTAAGCCGCATGTGTTTTTCCATTGCAATAATCAGATAAATCATATTTTTCATCTAATTTATTGATCCAGATTTCGAATTCTGAATGTATATATTACGTTCAATGTGATTAATCGGTTATTATTAATAATAACCGGAATTTTTATGCCGTTATTATTAATAATAACCAATTAATTACATCGATCGTAACAACCGGTATTGATATATTCACAGGAAAAAGTCTTCGGAAAAAAAATCTTCACAAACCAGCGAGAGCGGTCTCCCCTAAACTTTCTCGTATACTTCTCGAAAAAGGTGCTGTTTCCCCTCCCCCCGCGTGGATAAAAAAATTCGAACCTATTGTAACCCAGGATCCAATGGCTGTTAGAAAATATTTAGATAAAGAATCAAATTCAAAGATGCGTTCCGATTTAAATGCGTACCGATTTCTACTCTTGCTGGCTCAAGGACAAAGTCACATAATCCTCCTGCGTGCACAGATTGCTACCAGTACGCATGCGCTTGGAGAATCGGATTTAAAAAAAGCTCCAAGCAGGAGTCAATAAATATCGTGCATAGAAGATTGTGGCCAGTACGCATGCGCGTGGAGATAGCGGATTCTATGGAGATGCGATTATACAGACCGACAGACAGTCAACCCTTTGACGGATTTGGCCCAAAATTTTATACGGACCTATATTCATGACGATAAAACTCTGTACCAAATTTTATGCATCTAGCTATTCAAGTTTTTGAGTTATAGTGTTCACAGACAGACAGACATAATACCAAAATTGTGTTTTCGAACTCAGGGAAGTCTAAAACGTGGAGATTCGTCAAAATCTCGAGTTCGAATTTTTTGACGATTACAATACTTTCTCTTTGTATACTTCGTATACGAGAAAGTAAAATGATGGTTGTTTTACTTTTTGACAATTGCTTCTTTTTCAAAAAATTTCTCTTTTTTTTTTCTCTCAATTCTTAACAATCCATTTGCGACATTTTCATTAAAATTAACAAAAGAACCCATCTCTTTTTCTCCCTGTAAAAATGAATTTCTTGAAAATCATGCAATTAAATTTCCTAATAATTTTATTTTTTGCATTAATAATCAAATCTTGGTTATGTCAAGACATATTTTATGTTTTACAGTTGATTTTTACTGCATCCTTTAACTGCCAGACAGAATACAGTTTATCGGATCACTTTTATAATCAAGGAATAAAATTATTTTTTCTGTTTTCTATTTACAAAGTGAATCGAAAGTTAGTGTGAAGTACTGCAAATAAAAAAAATGTTTAGAGTTACTTAGTTAAGTAGTCTGGAAGAATCTGCAGAATACATCTACTGTCTAAATTTGAGGCGAGCTATCTATAAAGTTTTCGCGACTCCATTTGAGATCCTGACCAACAGTTTAACCCTCTGACTACTAAGGCCCGGTGCACACCAGCCAATTTGTGTCGTTGAGCAGTAAAATGTAACAATAGTAACCCCCATTACCCCTGTGGAGCCACAAAAGGGGCACGTAGGTTACTATTGTTATATTTTACTGCTCAACGACACAAAGCGGCTGGTGTGCACCGGGCCTAAGAGTTCTCAAAATCTGAATACAGTTGTATACGGAATTTGCTTACTAATTGATCTGTGGAATGAATTCGTCCGCCCCGTTCCCCTTTCCTCCTCACTAAGGGCGGTTGGAGATATGAATGGAAGGCCTTTCATATCTCCCCCAAGGGTCCCTTTAATGACCACTCGCACAACTGCCTCCCCCCCCCTTTCGGAACAGCAACCGGCCGAAATCCGCCCCACTAGTACGGAAGTTGCATGGCCGGCTTAGGAGTCAGAGGGTTAATTCCTTTCTGCATCGTCTAGCCTGAAAAAATTTCATCCAAAGTGAAGCTAAAAAAACTGCTCGAAATTGGAACCCATATAGTAGAAGAAGTGGTAGTAGTGCGAAAAAATTATACATTTCAGATAGTAGCCCATCTGATTTGCTTCGCATGATATTGCTGGGTCGCTGTGTTTGAGCTTCAGAATTGGAGGGTCGCGAATCAGAGGATGAAATGGGACGAGTCGAAATCATTTTCATCAATTTCTGGTCGGTTCCCTAAATGTCCTCGTGACCGAATCTTCACTGCAAAATGCGAGTTCAAGCTTATTCATCACATGGTCAAGTGCAGTTCCTCCAACCTTGCTGGAGAAATTCGGAAACATTTGTTTCCGATGTATATGAACATGTTCCGTTAAATCTGTAGGGGATCAGGAATTGTCCTGCTCCATTGTCTCCTTTCATATTCTTGTGAACAAAGGGACCGGCTCAGGTATTGTATTGCCCTCGCTATATGACCACAGTTTAAAGTTACGTGGTTCTTCCTAAAAATAGCTCTCGGGTATCTTCAAAACCGGACATTAATCTAATCAACCAATCACAAGATATTGATCACGTGAAAGTTAAAGAAACTCAAACCCGGAATCTTTAACCCCTTGACCTTCGACGAGGTAGACTTGGTGGTATGCTTCTTCCGAAATCCTGATCATGAATCTGGCTCGTGATATTCACGTTTGATCGGGGATTAAGACAACAAACCGGACTTCTTGCTTTGTCTGAAATCCCGATCACCACTCCAACTCGTGATATTTACGTTTGTTCTGAGATTAGGACCACAAGTTAGGCTGGTGATATCCACGTTTGATACGAGATTACAACCACGAGTATTAATCGTGTTCTTCATAATGAGGGCAAGTCATTATGTGATACACGTCAAATGTGCAAAATGGAACCGTACGAGATACCCTAGTCACATGATAAAAGTAACTGCGTGTTGTCTTACGCGGAGCGTAAACCAACTTGCAGTTTGTTGTCAGATGACATGCACACTTACATTCGTCATGTGACGCTACATTGATTCCATTAAAAATACGGCAAATGGGCTAAAAAAACTCTGCTATTATCAATGCTTGTAACATCTCTAAGCATATATCATTTTCTTTTTAATTAAATTTAATGTACGAGTAGATCAATTGCAGACGATTTTGTTAAATCATCTATATGTGTATATATTATTATCATTGTTTTAGTTAAAATTTAATGCAGCATCAATAGCAAACGATTTTGTAAAATTGTAGCATCTCTTTATATATTCTTTTTGTTATTTTAAATTTATTTTTCCCACAATGGCATCAAAAAAACAGTTCTTGAAAATCATTTCAAATTGAAATATTAACCCTTTGAGGACGACTATCACGCGGCCGTCCTCAAAGGATTAAAAGAGGTTGGTTGGAATACAGATTTTTAATTTTGAAGATTAATTTTTGTTTCGTCATTTGTCCTGCAAACTAAGCGTTTTGAACCGATTTCATGAGTGCAAACACTAAAACTAGCAAAATCTTTTTCATTTTCAGCTGTGAATGCCAAGAGGGCACGCACTGCGTCCGTGTCTACGACGACATCTCCATCTCAGCATACGTCCACCGATGCCGCTCCCTGGACGAGAACATTATGGTGTGGCCCCACGACAGCCACGGATCCATGCCCGTTTCGTGAAGACTGCGAGGGGAGGAGTGGGGAAAATAATCTGTATTGTTCATGTCTGCATTTGTGGCTTCGATTCATTTCGATTTTACTTATTTATTGCTATTTAATATGATTTGCATGGTCTTACATTGCTGAAGAATGTACATATACAAATGAGTGTCACTTCATAATCATTAAAATATTTATAAAACCACAAATGTCTTGAAGTGTTTGTTATGATATATATATATAAAACCGGGTATCATTCTACTAGAATGTTGTTAAATATGATATAATGTGCCCTAGAAATTCACGACCAGCACTGAATAAAAGCATAAACGACTGCTGAAAATTATATTTAAAATTCAGCAGCAAAACAACTTTTTATTGTCTGAAATTTTCTCAGCTTAATAATAATTCATTAAATATCCAACAACCTTACAAGTTTTGAATGAAATTTCAAACATAATTACGAACCAAGAATTGTTCAAATCATTACGATTAAATAGCAGTTTATTATTTTAGTATAATGAACTCTGCTTTTAGTTCATACATGAAAACGGTGTTTTTTTTTTTTTTTTAATAAACACCACATATGCATACTATATAATCGATAGAAATAATGTAATGATGCTTTTCCAGATCAACATTAAATATCTGATTCGGCTAATTTTCATTGTACTGAATAATAATAGATTTGGTTTTATTTTAGTTTAGTTATATTCACCTCCCGTTTTAGAAGCTACTTGAAGGCTATTTTAGGTAGGAACTCGTTATTTTGAACCGTGGGCAGATGACGACGGCAATATATGGGTCGGCATCCCTCTTCTCAAAACTTTCGCGCCACACTAGTGCGAGGCTGTTTGACCCTCGAGCTCAGATTCAACGTACAGTAGGCCCTTATACAAGAAGGATCCTTGGTAGAACCGAGTTTCAAACCTGGAACCCGATACCTCACCACTGCGACCCCAATACTAGATTTGGACTTTCCATTTCTGTAAAATTAATAAATCTTACTGGGACACTTGAATTGATATAATTGACATGTTTTTTTTTTTTTTTTGCAATTTTAATAAATAAATGGGAATAAATTTAAAAAAATTGTAAACTGGTTTCCAAAGTAGTCGTTTTTACTCTATAATCGTTGATTGATATGCAATTGCATTTTTTGAAAAAAAAGTCCAAAACGTCGGTTGCAACAATAATGCACATTATAACAAAGATTAGAAATCTTTTATTGATTTTTTTTATTTACTACACAAAGTACAACGTAAAAATTTACATATATACATTTTATCCTGAAATTTATGTACGCATAATTAGGATAAATTCTTTCTGCGACACACAGTTTCCCCCTTTCGTTTGATGTGTGATAAATGTGGGAATGACAGATTTCTTGTCTGCAGTTAATTCTTCAATAACTTTATAATAATCAAATCTTTTTCTTTTTGCTTGGATATAAGGCCATTAACAAATGAGTTGTTAAAAACTGAATACGACAAAACGAACACCGGGAACTAATTGATGTTACAGCATCTGTCTCCCATTTATTACATATAGAAATCCATTCAAGAATCAAAGATATGAACGAGAATCTATTTTTAATAATATTACAAAAATCATTTGTTGCGCAATCTTTTTATAAATGACAATTCAGAATTATTTCTAATACCGTAGTCTTTGAGTGGTTTATCATTGTCTGTGAGTTTCTGGCCGTCATAATAAAGCCAGTAGGTCCTCCAGATATAACGCCAGCTGATGGTTCTTTCGCAACCTTCTCTTTTCTAGAAATAAAGAACAGAGAATTAGTAATGTATCCGGATACTAAAAATACGATTTCTCTTTCACTTCTCTAAGTACAATTAGAATAATTTAATTAACACAGTAAGATTATTTATATGTAAGATGATTAATGCAGTTAATCCACGTGGCGTTACAGTCATGTGACAAGCGTAATGCGTATCACCTGAGTTAAAATTGACTCTATGGCCTTTCAATATCTTCTTTTATTTATTTCTCCACAGATAAACAAATAAAAGAATGTTTGTCTATCATATCAACATCGGCACGCTGAAAGGGAATATTTTAAGTCATAAAATAGTTTCTCGGGTTTTTGCTTTTCAGAAATTATTTTAATGGGAAATATTCTATTATGATATAAATTCACCGAATTTTTGACTTAATAGTTTTTTCGAAATTACATCGCTATACTAGTTTGAAGGATATTATAATTCGGAATTAATTATATTTTGTTAGCCTTTTCATGGACATTCACCTCTTATAATATGCAGCTCTGTGGTCACATACTTAGAAATAGCACCGATTTTCTTTAAAATATGCATCTTTGAAAATCAAAGAATGATTTTCATGAAACAGAAGAAACATTTCGAAGTAGTAAATTTCAAGATATTTGAAACGGAAACAATTAAATGCATTTTTCAAACATGAAAAATCAACAATATGTGAAAAAAAAGGTAAGCATTCATCTCTTAAGACAGAGGTTCCCAACCTGTGGTACGCGGACCCCCAGGGGTACGCGTACCACAGGTTATCTCAAAGTCGGCAATGGTGGACACAAGAAAACATAAGAGAGTAAAATGTTATATAATTTTTCCCCCCAAGTTCGTGTAAAAAGTAAAAGTTGTGCAAGTACTAAACCTACCCTCAAAATAAGAAAAAAAAGAAAGTGCAATTTTTAGCTATCCTTATAAGTTAATGCGAAATTATTACAATACTGATTTCATTAGTTTTGAAGTTGAACTAACACTATTGTAAAAATGGAATAAAATGTAAAATCAAAAATAAGTCCTGCAAAATTTCTGTCATGTGACTCTTAAGCTAACCTAAATCCTTAACATTATTGATAAAAACTTCTTTGTATAGATGGACGGTTGGAAGGGGGGGATATGACAGTAGGGGGATACGCGAAAATAAAAAGACTGTCAAGGGGCACGAGAGGGAAAAAAGAATGGAAACCTCTGTCTTAAGATAATGTAGTCCATTCTTCTTAATGCGCTGGGCCGATTCGGCCTAGCGCCCCTAGGCAAAGAAAATTTATATATATATATGCGTTCCTTACTAATATATATGCATAAACAAACATAAAGCCAAATGTAAACGAATTTGATATAATTATTTTAATTAACATAACATTTTAATTATGTTAAAAGGAAAAACAATTTTTAGTAATATTCATTTAACTTCCATTTTAAACATCAATAATTCATTAGCATAATTAAAATACATTTGTATTTATATATCAGCACATGTTGCACTAAAAAATTTATTTTAAGGAGTGGAAGTCCGGTGAACAAATAACAATTTCGTTTGATGGACAAGATCCCCATTATTATGGCGCCCTTAGGCGATCACCTAGAGTCACCTAATGGTAAAACCAGCCCTGAAAAATATAAAGCGAGCTTCGCTAATTTAATTTTTAAATCCGGGAAGCATTCTGTGGGAAGAAAAAAGACGCGACATCACAGCACAGCTTAAGAGAATGAGCAGTTAAATGACATGCGTAGTTAGTCTTAACATAGATGTGACGTCACGTCAAGTTAAGCTGGCCTCCGTTCAGATTCCGTGAAATTCGGTCAAATACTCTTGATATACCAAATGCAGTAGAGTATTGACTTTGGGTACTCTGTGAAAGAGTACGGAAAGAGGTAGCTGTGAATGTGATTAGCATCGTCAAGCAGGTTTAGTTCCTTGCGTCAAAAGAAGATAACCGATTTTGTTTCTAATAATTAAAGTGTGTGACAATCACATTTTTCCTCGCCCTCCTGCCGGTGGATGGCGCTGCAAGGACTTTTCGCAATCAGAAGCAAGATAGAGTCTCTTGACTGTTCGTGTGAGGACGGTCGCCTTTTTTCCCTCTCACAGGGAAGCACAAAACTCGACATGCGTAGAGAGTTGAATATTGTAACTTAATGTAATGTAATCTTAGTTAATCTAGAATAATTCTTTGTGGAAGATGTGAGAACAATAAATTTCATTTCATTTTGGCCAGTGGCAATCTAGGATTCAGATCTGAGGGGGGGGCTGAGGGCATAAAAAATTTTGTGATGTCGTGACGATGTCAAACCTCAAGGCTAAAGTAAACCCAAAATGTTTAACTTTACAGATTTATCACCTGACAATAAGAATCATAAAGAACAATAAATACTTTCGATAATTTAATAAAAATTACAATGAAATAACTATAAAAAATGTCTTCGACCGCGTCAAAACTACAAATACAAGTGGAATGACTACAAAGTAGGACAATTTTCGAGCCTGTATAGCCAGAAAGGAATGTCGAAACGTTTTTATTGTTTTTTTTTTTTAAGGGAAATTAAGAAAAACAGTTGCAATGATTTTAAATAAAATCAAGCATTCTGCTTGCTCTGGGGGGCTGTAGCCCGTAGCCCCTGATTGCCACTGATTTTGACCCAACTTTTATTAACCATCGATTTCATTTCCTGTGAGCGAACCGAAAATGGCGGTTAAAGGTGCTGTTTTCATTCTTAAATACTAATTCAAATGTTTCTTTTAAGTCAGGATAAACATTAGCTTTGTTTCTGATTCCTAATTGTTCCTTTCCTTCATTTTTTAATAAATCTTTTTCAGAAAATTAAAAAAAAAAAATCGTATTATCAGGAAAATTGAAATCCTGTACCTGCCTTTGTTATTGCAATTATTTCAGTCTAAAATGAAAATCTGACGCTTAATTCCTCAACCGGGCTGTAGATTATCACGACAGTAAACATACAAAGAAAACTCTTATCTTACGGACAAAGAACTTAACATTCTTTGTTACGGATAAGAACTCCAGTATGTGGAAATGCACAGATATCCGGTGATTCATGGTCGTGCAAACTATGAAAGAATCTTGTTTTCGTTCAGATCTTAGAATTTTCATTCGAACATTTTTAGGCGAGGTAAATGACATTTATTTAAACTAACTGACGTGCGTTCACCGAACTAATTATATCGCATTTCTTTCTGCTTTATTTTATGCGGCAACTTTCGAAAATCCGAAAATATAGTGCAATAAACTACAAATGTGTAGCGTTATTACGGTGCAAAAATATAATGCTGCACAAATAAACGGTTTAGAAGTTGTTTTTTTTTCTTTATACCTGTACCTCAGATATAAACTATCGCAAGTCAAATTTTGCTGATTTTGATGGGTCTTTATCGCATTTACATTATCCCGACCACATTTTCGGATGGGTCAAGTCTCATAGCTGCGGAAAGGGGAAAAAAAAACTGTTTCTAACGATAATTTACCTCTAACGCACAGATGCATCTGACAAAAAATATTCCAAAAAGAGTTCCGTTTTAAGGAAGTATCTAACAATTTCATCTTATTTATTTCTCTATAAAAATAGTAACACAGTGCACTCCCAATTATCCGGGTTAATTACCGGGAGGGATCGCACGAACAATAGAAAAACACGAATAATCCGAAAACTCCTTTTTATTAAAGAAAAAATCAACATCAGCACAAAAATATAAAAATTACTTACATTTGCATGCTGTATAACATCAAATTAGGAATTTTCCTTTCAACATTTACTGCTTTAAAAAAAATCTGTAACGCGTCTTTGCTTCTGCTGTTTGTTCATCTCTTGTCGTATATCCACACATATTTTACGAACAGCAGCAATGTCACCGTAATCAAATCCTCTTTGTCCCATATAATCTAACAAAGTTTCCACAGATTGTAGAGCAGGATAATGAGAAATTGTATTTCCCTCATTTAGCACATCTTCTGCATCAGCATTAGCTGATTCTCCATTATCAAATTTTTGAAGGATTTATAATTTTTGTTTAACATTTAAAACGTTTCTTTTTCGTTTCACACCACTCATTTTTACAAGTAAAAAAATTCACGCTACTAACTGACGATAAACAAGACACAAAAACTAAAGGAACACGTGCGAAAGTGAACGAAGAAGTTAAAGATTGACGTGTTAGGAAGAAGTGTGTTCGTACGAGAATGAGCTAGCAAGAAGTGGACGATTCATTTCTCGGAAAATTAAGGGTTGAACCGGTAGAGATTGCACGTGGAGGAAGAAAAAAAGAATCTCTTCTTTAGCTTCCGCCGTTTTTTGTGAGTCCGGAATGAGCACGGATAATCCGCAAACCAGATAATCCGTGCACGGATAATAGAGAGTATACTGTACTAATAATAATCAGCAGTGCCAAGAACGGCGTCCTCTGAATATAGACTCCATTGTTATTTCAACCATTTATACACATTATCCAGTCATCAAAAAGCTATCATGTTAAGCCCTAGCAATATACTTTAAGGCGCGTGTACACTTCCGAGGAGAACGGTTCCCGAAACGCCCGCGAGCCGTTCGTTGAAATTAATTTCACAAGAAAACAATCGTGAACATGGGAAATGAGCAAACCGTCAACCATCACTTGTCAGTCGCCAGTGGCGGAGGGGATCTTTGGAAGTGCTTAGACTCGGGGGTCTTTTATCTTCCGTTTCTAGACGAAATATAGGATTCAGCTAGCATTAACACTAGTTTATCAAAACTGATTATAGACTATTTTAGTATGTCTAGTGAGGAATACCCATTTTTTTTTCAAATCGAAACTAAAATTCTTACCAACTTCAAAGTGACGTGCCGTTGAATGGCTTTCTTTAAATCGATCACAGTGGCTTTCTGTTCAACAACAACCGAGTACTTTTGTTTGTCGGCTCGGTGAATGATCACTGTCATCGCTCGGCCATGTTCGAGTGCCAGCAGTGAATTCAGTTCGTCTAGTGTCACTCCGAGAGGCAGGTACTGAAGCAAAGGATCTGACTTTATAATCTCTGTAATTCCATTCTCTACCAAAGCAAGTGCCTCTTGGTGCAGCAGTGTGCCGAGTTTGGAGTCTTCGGAATTTTCTATGGATAAGTTGTCAACTTTCATTTCGTTAGGCTGTGTAGAAGTAGCAGATGAATTCAAGTCCATTCTGAAATAGAAAGAAAGAAGCTTCAGTATTCGAGATGGGGTGGGTTGAATTAAAGTATCCTTGTTCAGAGAACTATAGAGGAAAAAACAGTTGTATTAGGAAAGCCATTATGTCGAGGGTATTATTCATATATCACGAGGAGGCGGCTGTGACATATTAAGCATCCTGCGATATCAAACGAATCTATTTTATTTTGATAAGTTAGGATACGCCAACACAGTCGTGTTTATTACATCCTTGTTATTTCTTTGCGACCTGCTCTCCGGTTCGTACTTTTCTCCTTTTCATCAAATGCATTCCTCTTATGATCATTCGTACGATCGAAGGTCATCCGCCACTTCGTACTGGTAGTACTATATGCATTTTAGAACATGGGCAATTGAATGACGCAGAAAAACATCCAGTAAAACTAGATTTTCATTTAAACCTTCGGACATTTTAATTATATGCTAAAGTTAAAGCGTCTTATGGGCGTTTGATAAAATTATTGGTGCCCATTTCACTCCTATACTACCTATAATTCATAATTAATATACTTCACAACTATAAATGAATTTTATGACGATGATGGAATTATGTTTACACCAAAAACTGTTTGTCTTCCTCACTCGTTCATTTTTCGGAATACTTTTTTCGTCGTTCGTTTTTCCATGCTCTAAAATGAATACACCCAAGATGTAGGGTTCTTACGACTACTTGTTATTTTTCTCAACGGTGTTCTGAATAGATAATCCAATACAAAAATGAAAAAAGAATAGGTAACACATAACCATAGGTATTACAGGTAAAAAATTATAGATAATCAACTAAAATTAACTTAATTCTAACTACTCGGTACTTCATCGAAATTTGATATAAAATAGTTCATGTTCAATACCATAGGAATATTCATATTTTGTTTTCCAAATTATGATAGCAGTTTGAAGAAGTTAACGAATCGAAAAAACTCTCTCGGAGAACTAAAAATAAACTTCTCATTTCTTGTTTTTTTTAAACCAAACTTTTAAATGAGATTCTTTACATCAGCGGTTTACGTAGTGATTTCCGTTCCTTTTTTTTACAGTCAACATTGAGCGTATATAAGATAACACTTGTTCTGTACATGTTGTGCGAGTTTCAATTTGTTGGCGCCTGCTCCCTTCTTCAAACTGCTGATTCATTTCAAAACGGCATAATTGTCTCTGTTGCACAATTGAACAGAAACTCGACAGGGACATATGAACTACAACTGCAATTGCCCTAATTATAGATACATCTAAAGATCTGCTGAAGCTCTTCTTTTAAGATTGCGCTCTTTTCCGCAATTATCACTGCCGCTTGAAACACGAATACAGGCATGCGTTTCGAAAAGACAGTTTAATATCATGCTTTCAAAGCAGAATTTCACACATCTCATTATTCTCCATTTCCACTCAGACAGTAATTCAAGATCTACTTATTTTGTTTCTTGCAGGCAGGGTAACTGTTCAGCAAAAAGCAATTAGAACTAGGAGAAATTTTATTGCCCGAGATAAAGAAACTTTCAATAGTTAATGCAGATGGAGAAATGAAATTTCGGAAGAAATAAGTATATCTTTTTTTTTATATATAGAGAGACCCATTTAATTAGTCCTTTAGTTATGATACGCGCATTACTTCACTTTACCTTCAGATTTTAAATTACGCAACAATACGAACTAAATTTCGCACAGAACGTATAGTATGAAACCTGGTGAAATTTATTTTTGTAGTTTATTGTTTTGTAGAGAATAAATTTTGAGAAATTTATTTTCTTTAAAACAATACTGAAAACAAGTAAATGTATACCACATAAAATATATAAAACAGTACTGCTTTTGGCAAGAATTTAGAGTGTATCAACGAAACGGGCAAATCTTAAAGATAACCAAAAAAGAAACAAAAATTGATTCACGGTCACATGAAAGAAGCGTAAAATGAAAGCACTTTATTTGCAGTTTGTGATGAATGCTTAGAAATAGAACAGTGCATGTTTACTTATTTTTCTCAGACTAATCTTAAATAATTGCAGCTGTGGGTCCAGTCATAATACTATTACAGTAGAATCTCCCTTCAAAAAAGTCTCCCTACAGCGAATTTCTCCCTATAACGAAATTTTTAATCGGAATGTTAAATAACATTCAAAATATTCTCCCTATAACGAATTTTTTCAGACCTTTATCTTTTCGATTTTTATCATTTTTGGAGAAAGTTGCTAATTTCTGTGCAAACAAATCGCTCACACGTGCCTGTTTCTGGAACCACTCGCATTGTTCATTCCAGCGATAACACATAACAATAGAATGCTATGTGAAGGGTAATGCAGTTGTGGGGACCTGGGTTTCTACAGAGGGAGAAACATGTTTACGGGTCAAGATTCCAAGAATCGGGGTGGAGCGGGGGTGGAAACAGCAAATGGATGTGATAATACGCATTTTATGTTTATCCGTACTAGTACATATTATTCTCTAAATTGGTGAATTGTCTTCACTTTTGAGCATTTTATTTATACAGTAAAAATTAGTATAATTTTAACAAATTAATAATAAATATTACTTCATTTTTAATTGAAAGTCATAATTAAATATTTTTGAACTTATCGCACATACTAAAAGGTTTGTAACATTTACTTAAATAACTGCAAAAATCTTTAATCTCCGTATAACGAAATTTTCTCTATAGCGAATTTTTCAACTGGAACCAAGCGATTTCGTTATACGGAGATTCCACTGTATTTATGTTCCGACATCAACAGCTGAAAGCGACATTAAAAATTATACCTGAAACAGATATTCACCGTCCTCTATTCTAGACTTTTTTGGGAGATATTAAAACGATAGAGGTTGTATTTTTTTTTTTTTAGTTGCTATATATTTTAGGGGCTTATAAATAATTTATTTTAAATAATAAATATTAAATAGACATTATAATTAATTCTGAATTTCAAATATCATCAACGACATAGAAGCAATACAGAAAGACAGACAAAGAATAAAAATTTTCAATCACATAATTTTATGCAGTTAGACAGACAAAGAATAAAAATTTTCAATCACATAATTTTATGCAGTTCAATTTCTCAATTTAATAATCATGATCTATATATATAAAAGGAAAATACTATGACTCATTCATCACGAAATCTCCGAAACCATGAGGCCTAGAAACTTGAAATTTGGCAAGTGGTTGCTTTTGGGATAGTAAGTGCTCACTAAGAAAGGACTTTTCACAATTTTAATTAATTAAAAACTAGCTGTGTGGCCCGACGTTGCACGGGTTATCACGAATAATAGGATATTCCCGGGCGGAGAGAAGTGAGGTCACGTGAGACCTTGGAATCCATATATTTTCATATGCCCTGCCTCCGTTTTTCTCTACAATCGTAGAATATTGTCACTTACTTTCCCTAACAAACGTTACTAAATTAAACACTTTAATACGAAAAAAAGCATGAAAACGATTTTTTTTCATTGTTAATAAATCCAAACACAGAAGCTCTCGCAAAAAGAAATACCAACTTCCGTTAAATACATTTTTAAAAAATGCAACACGGGATGCGAAAACCAATAATAGGGGAAAACCAGCGGGAGTGATCTCCCCTAAACTTTCTTGTAAACTCCGAACAATGTAGAGAAAAAAATAAGCTAAAAGGCAGTGAAACGAACAGGAACCCCAAACGCAGTGGAGAAAAAAATAAGCGAAACGTCATACCACGATTTCCGAAGGTTGTCCAACGCGGAAGTGGAATTAGAAGCCGGCGTGATTACCAAAGGGCTGGGTGCAAGATAAAACCAGTACGCATGCGCGTGGAGATGGCGGAATCGTTGCAGATGCGATTATACAAACCGACAGACAGTCAACCTTTTGACGGATTTGGCCCAAAATTTTATACGGACCTACATTCATGACGATAAAACTGTGTATGAAATTTTATCCATCTAGCTTTTCAAGTTTTTCAGTTATAGCGTTCGCATGACCGCGGAGATACAGACAGACAGACTTCCCGTTGATGAATTTTGTCCAAAATTTGATAGAAACCTACAAATTATGTTTAAAGACCACATACCAAATTTCATTCCCGTAGCTCTAATAGCTTTCGAGTTATCGTGTTCACAGACAGACACACAGACATAATTCCAAAATTGTGTTTTTCGGACTCAGGGAGATCTAAAACGTGGAGATTCGTCAAAATCTCGAGTTCGAATTTTTTGACGATTACAATACTTTCTCTTTGTATACTTCGTATACGAGAAAGTAAAAAGAATTCGCCGTGAATGAATTCACAATTCATTCATTTTGACGTTTTTAATTAATATCTTTTTAACTAATTACAATTTCGGAATTTAAATAGTCGAAATGGATTCCTTGGAATATTTTCCGTCTTTTGGTACTTACGGCTAGTTTCAGGATTCAGTGGTTCGTGAGAAGATAGAAGGAAAAAGATACATATGTTTGTTGACGTACGAATTTTAATATATAAGATTGCCTTAAATTTTAACGTTTTTTCGCAATAACTTCGGAACATATTGTCGCACAAAAATCATTTTAACATCATCTTAAAGTTTAAAAAATTATCTTTTCAATGACACCAATTTTATTTCCATGAGAAGTTTTGTTTAATTTTAATTAATTTTTTGAAAATGTTTTCAAACACAATTTCCAGCGGCGAAACGGTACGGAACAACGGAGTTGCACACTAGGGTGGGTCGAAAAAAATAAATATTTTTTTTCGGAACGCTTTAGTGGGGAAAAGTTGCCTATTATAATCAGAAGAAAAACGGCATAAAACAAATTAAAATCGGTTAACATATTCCGTTCGCGCATCGTACTTAAAGTTAATGAAAAATTGCAAAAATCGCGCCTTTTTTGTAAATTTTTTAAGTTAGTTAAAACTTTTAAAACCAACACGCTTTAGTTTTTTATGCTTGTTTTATGGTTTAAATAACCAAAATAAATTAAATTCTGATCAATAATCTAATTTTTTCCGTTCGCGCAACGTCTTTGAAAAAACAGAAATTTACCAATATTTCGCAATTTTCACTGTGCAACTCTTCGTTCGTTTTGCTTGAACAAAACGAACCAGAACTCACTTGAATTAGATTGAATTGGTTTGAATTAGATTGAACCGTGGGGTGGTCCCTCCCTACCTACTCTGCCGCACCCCTCCCACTATAGCTCGGCTTTTACTCGTCAGTCGCCACCACCCACCACGGCCTTCACTTCAGTCTTTCTTTGTTTGTTATAAGTGGTACACGCTTTGGTGCTGTGAGTCTGTGCTGTGCATTGTGCGATACTGTGCACTTTTTGTGTTATGTTTGTTTAATGTTTATTCTAACAACATTAGCTAATGATGAGTGAGTCACAAACTATACTCACTAGGAGTGTGATTGCCGATTCTAGACAGGAGTTTTATTACCCTATATTTAGCGAACCTCGAAGTTTCCTCCAAAATAAACTGTCAACATACGAATGTATTCTCTGATCCAGAAACCTGGATCAACTTATATTGCACATGTATCTCCTTCCTCGAGTTCATCAAATGATATAACTCAAAGCATTATTTCACGTTTGTCTGAACTACCAATATCACTAGAAAAACCAGAAGTAGTAGGGTGTGATGGCACTGTAACCAACACTGAATGGAAGAACGTTGTCATACACCGACTAGAAAATCGCGTAGAACGACCGCTTCAGTGGAGCATATGCCTCCTGCATTTTGATGAGCTTCCCTTTCGCCACTTTTTCCAACATATTGACGGTCAAACTGCAGGGCCTAAATCTTTTAGTGGGCCAATCGGGCAGCAGCTCATTTGCTGTGAAAAAGTCCCTGTGGTCCATTATGAACCCATAGATTGTTCGAATCCTGATATAGACAGGAATTTGTTGAGCAAAGACCAACAGTATTTGTTGGGCATTTCAAATGCAATCACCTTGGGACCTTATCCAGAAGACTTGCAAATTGGGACCTTTGGTCCTTTGTCCCATTCCAGATGGCTAACTGCGGCCAACCGAGTCCTTAGGTTGTATATAAGTTCATCAGATACATCTGGAAACTTAAAAGAAATAGTTGGCTTCATCTTAAAATCATACATGCCTGTGTGGTTTGCCATGGAAAAGAGCAAATATTTTACTGACGGACCAAAACATGTCTTTCAAGCAATCCAAACATCACGGCATTTATCCGACGAATTACTTCAAGTTGTCGATCCAGTAATACAACGAAATGCGTTTTTTGAGGACACAGAGAATGTTCTGTTGGAAATGCTTGTCGATGAAAGAGAACATATTCGGGAGCTCGTTTACAGAAGGATTTTAAAAGCAAGACAAACCGTCCCGAAGAAGAAGACTGTTAGAAATTTCGTACCACCGAAGATAAACTTTCAAGCTTCCGATTACATTAAAATTATTAATTGCAATTTTTGTGTGGTGTATCCTCCCCCAATGCTGAGGGACCTAAGTGAAGATGATATTAAATCACTCATCAATTCTGACACTATGCCCATCAGAGAAATACAAAAGTTTCCCTGTCACACCCAGAGTGTGGAGAGGTGCGTCAAACTTGTGACAGAGTCCTCTAATAAAGTATGCGGACATGAAGCTAGGGATGGCTATATCCGAGCAACACTGAAGTCTAGATCGGTTATGCCTAATTTCTTCAAAAAATCAGATTTTAAATGTGTAGTAGATATAAAAAAGTAAAAGTAAAAAAACACAGTAAGCCAAAGAATCCTACTCTATGGAAAATATTTGTAAATAGTTATAAATAATATAATAAAAATACCATACCCAACAATTGGATGGTTGGTTGGGTAGGGTGTGGGTGGTACTCGACGTGCAACCAACTCCACGTAGTGAGTTCTGGGTCGTTTTGTTCTAGCAAAACGAGCGAAGAGTTGCACTGAAAATTGCGAAAAATTGGTAAATTTCTGTTTTTTTTTAAAGACGTTGCGCGAACGGAAAAAATTAGATTATTGATCAGAATTTAATTTATTTAGGTTATTTAAACCATAAAACAAGCATAAAAAACTAAAGCGTGTTGGTTTTAAAAGTTTTAACTAACTTAAAAAATTTACAAAAAAGGCGCGATTTTTGCAATTTTTCATTAACTTCAAATACGATGAGCGAACAGAAGATGTTAACCAATTTTAATTTGTTTTATGCCGTTTTTCTTCTGATTACAATAGGCAACTTTTCTGCACTAAAGCGTTCCAAAAAAAAAATATTTATTTTTTTCGACCCACCCTATTGCACACGGTTCCTCAAGGTCGCGGTTCTATTTATAGCACTGAAGGGGGGAGGGAAAGTTGGTGACGGGTTACGATCGAGGGAGAAATGCTGCTAGTCATAGTACACACCAGTGGCGGCGAGTCGGGAGGGGGTGAAGAGGGAAAGATTAAATTTCTGTTTCATTTTAGTTGCCTGAAACTTGGAATTGAAAAAAAGCAATGGTGTTCGGGAAAACTAACTAATTTTTAAATTTTATTGTCTACTCCCTATACTCCCGGGTCTTTGAGATGTCTATAAATTTTATGCCGCCTCACTTTTTCCACCCAATCTGGCACCCATTCTGCCAATGAGTGATAGATAAATTGAGTGAGAGTTATTTTAAATGCAGTTTTTAGTTTCGTTACCTGTGATGCATCATACAGAATTGTATCGCTGGCATTTTAAAATTTACGACTTTATATATTTTTACTATCTGACAAATATAACTACTATTTTACTATCTGCCATAAAATAATCACTTTTTCGTTCATCTTTCCTGAGTTATCGCGGGTGAAACCGTGACGGGGAATGCTATAATTATATAAAATACAAAAATAAAAACTAATTTAAACGGGCGAACCAGCTGGTCGCCAAAGGCGGCCAGTAAAAAATAATTTTTTACAATAAACGAGCAAACTGAAATATCCACGAAAGAAAACATTTACGAAGAAAGAAAGAGAAACAAGTCTCCATGAAAGTATCTTTTTATATATGTGCAAGGTGAAAATTTTTCAGTTGAAGACTTCAGAATGACAAATCGCCTTATTTTTTTCCATTTAGAAATATTTCCAATCAGGAAACGTTAATAATTCTACTATGTCTCTTCAAATTAGTTTCAAGATCTACTGATGATCAATGCGGGGGAAGAGCGTCTTCCTATCAGCAAAAAGTAAAGCGTACAAACGGGAGTTCTATGTTTGCGTTTAGCTCCGTATGGCACCTATTGCGTGTAGTTTCTTAGTCTAGGGAAGAGAATCGAGTGTGCATATTAGACCTTCAGACTTCTCGAATATACATTTAGAGTGATTTAGTCCAAAATAAGATACGGATCTACAATTTGGGTATAAATACCGTATATTAACCGTCCGACTCTGTAATTTTTTTTTAAATCGCTATTTAGATGCAACGTTTGCAAACGTGTTCAAATACCGTTGAGCCAAGACAGCTATTATTTCTATGCAAAGCTTTATTAGTTTAATATGATCCAAAGCTATAAAAGTACTAAGTAAGCACGTTAGCCTGTGAAAATCGCAGGATGCAGCAGAAAATAGACGTGCTTCCAACCCGTGGAAATCGCGGGATACGCAGTCAGAGAGTTAAAATTCATATACCCAGCTTGTTGCCTTTTTGAGTAAACGCGTTCGCATACACACAGACAGGCAGGCAGTCTTACCATCGAGGAACCACCCCCTTTTAACTGGTTAGCCCATCTACAAACTCGGTCGATATTTTCACCGACCTTACAACATATCCCTCACCGGTTAAAATCTAATCAAAATTACTCTAGTTATCGTGTTCACAAGATAACATCGGCAAAAGCGTTATATATATATACGTCTCTACTAATAATAAAGAAAAGAACATTTCGCCCTCTATTCTCATAAGGATTAGAGCTACAAGAATGAAAGCGGGTGGAAGAGACTGCAAATGACGAGAGCTTTCCGACAAGAGGTAACATGCATAGGTTACAACGTACTTGAAGTTAGGGGAAGAGAAGGGGAAGGGTGGGAAAATCACTTTTCAGCTCATAACTTCTAAGCAATTGTAGCTATCGAAAAAGTTTAAACGCAAAAATTGTTTGTTAAGATAACGCAATAATTCGCCTAATTTGAATTTTCTTTCCATCTTCAATCGTAAGGGAATTATGGGAAAATGAAAATTTCCACCACCCCCCACCACCATTTCCACCCCCTTTGAGCTGGATATCCCATCTACGAACTCGACCGAGATTTTTACTATCCTTACAACGTATCCCAGGCTGGTTAAATTTAGATCAAAATTACTCCAGTTATCATGTTCACAAGATAACATGGGAAAAAGCGTTATACATATATATATTAGGGTGGATCGAAAATTTTTTTTTCAGAATTTCAAATCCTACCTATACAGAAAAGATGTTCTATGGTATATAGATAAATGGAAAAATAAAATAAAAAATTAAATTTTAGGTTAAGAACCACCGCAAGGGGGTTGAATGTTTGAAAAAAAAATGGAAAAATACCTAATTTTGATTATACGATTTTTTTAAAAAAATTATTATTAATCAAAACCTACCTATGCGGAAAAGATGTTCTATGGTATGGAGATTAAGAGAAAAATAATAAAAAAATTTAAATTCAAAAATTTAATAATGCCGCAGGGGTTGAATTTTCAGAAAATGGAAAAATACTTAATTTTGATTACACGATTTAAAAAAAAATATTATTATTAATCAAAACCTACTTATGCGGAAAAGATGTTCTATGGTATGCAGATTAAGAGAAAAATAATATAAAAAAATTTAAACTATAAATTTAATACTACCGGAAGGGGGTTGAATTTTCAAAAAAAAATGGAAAAATACTTAATTTTAATTATTGATTATACGATTTTATATTCGAAATAATTGTTTTTTTTGCAATATAAATAACCAAAAGAGATGATTAATGAGTAGTGAGTAGTTTAATGTACATTACAACATTTTATGACTCAGCTCGCCCTCCCCACACCGTCAAATCAGTCCGGCTAAACAACTAGAGCAGTAGGCAATCCCATCTTTTTTCTGTCTCCTGCTTTATCCTCCCACGCCTCCATAAGTCGGAAGTGGTACTTCATGGAATCTTCCCCACAGTCACACCTGTAGTGACAGAACGCCGCCCCGTGTCCCCGTGCCTGATGCCATGACAGCAACTGTGCCGGTTGGGTGCACACAAGACTACCTGTAGTGAAAAAAGTTTTAGCTGCAGCTAGAACATTGGACCGATTTGGTATTTCCGACCGAGCAGGCGCTGCCATCGTATCAGCTGCTCCTCAAGATGTGGGCATTGTCTCGGAAAGCAATGTTTTGTACGTTGTTGACAGAAATAAAATTCGGCGTGGGAGAACAAAGGCAAGAACCACTCTATTGTCTCAGGTCATAAAAGATTATGACCTTTACCAGTTTGGTTTATACTTCGATGGGCGAAAAGACAGGACTCTATCAATGGAAGACAATAGAAGAAAGGTCATAATAGAAGAACACATAAGCTTGGTAAAAGAACCTGGCTCTGAGTACATCGGCCACGTGTCTGTAAATTTCGGGAGAGCGCAAGTTATTGGAAATAACACATATAGTTTATTTGTCATGCGTTGACAATGACATAGATATAACAAAGTTGGTTTCGACGGAACATCTGTCAACAAAGGTGTCAAAGGAGGTATTATACGTAACATGGAACTGATCCTGAATCGTTCACTACAATGGTTTGTGTGCCAGTTACACGCCAACGAGCTTCCACTACGTCATCTTTTCGCGCACGTGGATAAAACCATAACTGGGCCCAGAAGCCTGACTGGCGAAATAAGAAAATCGTTGGCCGGATGCGAGAAGCTATCTGTAGTTTCATCCACGCCAATAAAAAACACGCTATGTGAAGTGACTAACAAGAAAGACTTAAGTACTGATCAACTGTACTTAATGGAAATTTGTGAAGTCATAAACTGCTGACATCACAGAGAAAGTCTGTCGAAGATAAATCCTGGAAAAGTTTGCCACTCAAGTTGGCTTAGAATCGCGAACAGAATTCTCAGGTTTAATGTAGCTCACGAAAATTCATCCGAGGCTTTTTTGACATTAACGACATTCATTACAAAAGTCTATGTGTCTATGTGGTTGAAGATCAAAACGAAACCATAATTTATGATGCACAGCATTTGCATCAATCAATCGTTCTATCGTGCTATTTCTCGAATGATTTGAAGGATGTCATAGACCCTGCTATTAAAAGAAACTGATTTTTTGGCCATCCAGAAAATGTCCTGATATCAATGCTAGCTGACGACAGAAATCACATAAGGGAATTAGCCTTTCGAAGAATTCTGAAAGCACGCAAAATCATTGCCTACTGCTGTAGTTGTTTAACTGGACTGATTTGACGGTGTGGGGAGGGGGAGCTGAGTCATAAAATGTTGCAATGTACATTATACTACTCACTATTCATTAATCATCACTT
>BGPR01004342.1:93491-114468 GCA_013235015.1 Araneus ventricosus | reverse complement strand
TCGAATGGCGAACTTTGGATCGATTCAATCCCTAAAGTATGTGCATGGTCCTGAAAGTTCGCATTCGATCTCTCATTCATTTCTTCCGTTTTGAACATTTTTTTACTTTCTAAATTACTTTCATTGTTTTAAATATTATCGTTTTAAAACTTCAGTTGATGCAATCACTTGAGGCTGTTGCGTTAGTACGCTTAAAGATGTATTGTTGTCATCGTTTTTGTTTAAATCTGCTGTTTCTTATCTATACTTTTCTTTCTTTTTAAATTTTTGTTTTGTATATCTATTATTTGTATCTGTATTATATTATACATATCTGCATATGCGCCTTTATATATAATACTAAGAATTTTTATTAATGTTTGATTAATTAATTTAATCAATTTTTACATGTACAACATACAAGCTTTTCTGAACTACACTTAATTGTATATAGGGCATATTTGAAATTTTGTTGGAAAAAGTAATGTATTAATTTTTTTTTTTGAAGATTTGGAAAAAGGCTATTTTATCAGTTTTAAACTTAAAATTTTGTTGGAATGAAGTTATGTTGAAATAAACTGTTGAAGAAATAGTCAAAAGTGTATACCAAGAAGTTTTAAATGATTGATTTCTGATTGATGAAAATAATTTTAATTTTTAATCATCTTTGAATTATAAATATTAACATTCAAATTTCTTTCTAATATTTAGAACAATTGATGAGACAAGATACAAGGATATAAAAATACAGATATAGCATCTGCAGAGGGAATTTGTTATATTTATGTTGACAAAGTACCTAACAATTATGCTATCATATGTAAGTATTATTATTTTAAGATGCTAAAAGAACATATTCTTAATTATGATGCATATATTGAAACCATTTTTAGTATTAAAGAAACAGACAATAGAATTAAAGCTTTTCATAAGAAATTAAATATTTATTGAGAAAGTGAACTATCCCCATATTTTTCTTACACCAAAATTTCTTAAAAACCCTATCAAATTTAGAAGTGTAACGAATAGTAGTTATAGCTATATAAAGAAAATAGGTAAATTATTACAAAAATATCTGCAAGAGATTATTAAAAAATTAAAAGAACATAATAATACAGTTATTATTAATAATAACTATGAAATTATAAAGAATTTTAAAGATATTTATGTTTACTCTGTGCGTACTTTTGATTTTCAAGATTTATTCAATAGTATAGATATCAAAGATTTGATGAAAATTTTATTAAAGATTTATGAAGATTTTAGCATATATAAAATGATTAATATTAAAAAATATAAAACATTAATAGAAGTTATATTAAAAGAAAATTAAATTAGCTTTGACAATAAATTATACCAACAAATTAAAGGTATTCCAAAAGGTGGACCAGCAAGTAATGCTCTAGCTAATTTATATTTACACTATTATGAAAAAGAAATTAATTACAATAATTCTTATATCATGTATAGGTATACTGATGATTTATTAATTTGTTCAAAAGTAGAAGAATACGCACCACTTATTGACTTTTATCCAGAGTATTTAATTTTACTTAAAACTAATGAAGGTTTTTCTTCTGCAGATTTCATAGATCTTAAAATCAAAATAGTTGATAATAAATTAAGCACTGAGATTTATGATAAAAGAAACACTTTTCAGTTTAATATAAATAGGCTACCATTTTGGAATAGCAATATAAGTATTCAAATTTATAGAAAAATCGTCTCGAATTATATCCATAGAAGCACTGTTTTAATCACAGACAGTAAAAAACAGAGATCATATATAGATACATTTATTGTAAATGCTTTGAGATATGGATTTCCTATTAATTTCATGTTTGCTTATATTAACAAAAAAATTTTAACACCTTTAAATTAATAGTCTTTTGGAATTAATTATTTTGAAATAATCATATTTATGGAATTCACATTGATTTTAGTACATCACTACATAGGTAGATGGCGCCACTATATTTAGAATAAAATTGCATCATTTAATTTAAAGATTACATCATATAATTTAAAGTATATTCTCATACTAAAATAAGTTAATATAATAAGTTTAAAAATTAAATTTATAGTTTAATTTATTAATGATGTTTTAGTATAGTATATATAACCTAATATAGCTATAATATTTTCATTATAAATGCGGAACTGTATTTCGTATATAGCTCTTGGTATTATAATTGCTAAGACTTTGAATTGGTAAGCATTTAGTTATATTTTCTCGTTTTTATCTTGAAATATTTTGGAGATTTACTCCTATAATTTTTGCTTTTTTTTCCAACAACTGGCCTTCGCAGAAGGTAGACGCCTTTAAAATCCGAATTTAATGCGACATAATCGATTCCTAAGATCGATTGGCATTTGATTGTTGGAAATCCAATTTTGGGTTGTCTTTTTCATAGTAATAGTTTATAATATAATTATCTTTTTGTATTTCATTGTATGATTATTAATAAGGTAACATTTTTTTTATTTAATTTTAATTATTGGTTTAATAGGTGTATATACTGAAAATGTTATTTGAGTTTTAATTGTTTGTAGAGTGTTTAACTATATATATAGCCCCGGAGGATTGCAAGGCAATCCTCCTGGGGCTTGGTGAGCTTTAGCGAGCAAGGGTCAGAGCCCCTTAGTTTAAAATTAAACGGCTGCCCTTGGAATTTCTTTAACTATAAAAATTTAATTAAAAAAGTAATGAAGAAATTCTAAATTTCTTTGGTTTTATAATTTTATTCGTATTTATCTCAAAAGATGGAGTTCTCTGGCCTCTAGACTAGCTTCCTTTGTTTTAATATGCTTAGTTGGTATGGTGTTTACTAAGATGGCAGAAGGTAATTTTTTTTTTCTTTTTCTTTCTTCTGGCTTTGTTAAAAAAATACTTTTTGAAGTTTTTTCTTTGAGGAAGGTTTTTCCTGCTTTTTTCAATCTTTTGGGATGGATTCAGGCCACAGAGGTAACTTTAATTTAACTGTTAAGTCGTTACCTCTACAGAAAATTGATTCCAATTTTAATTTAGAATTCATATGGAGAATGGCCTTTGATAAATTTCTCCATTTGGATTCTTCTTCCTTTGTTTTTCAATCTTACTTCTTTAATTTTAGTCTTTTCTAATATTTATTACAGTTTCAGTTTAATTTTTTGTCACTGCAATTCCTGGGTGCTGCTGCGTTTGCCCGCAACAGATACATTGTGTTATACTCTCTTCTGTTTATTCTTTTTCAGTACATATTCTAGTATCTTTATTTTGCATTTCATTGGACGTTGCCACATTTTCGCGCCGTTCTGTTTAATGCAAAGTTTAATGATTCAATCTGTTTTTTATTCAATTACTTGTACTAGTATAACTGTAATTACCTAATAAAAATGATAAAAAAATTAGTCTCATTACTTTATTTACATACAGAACAACACAAAGAAAGCAAGACAACATAATGGCGGAAACACTCTTCTCGTACGTCCAGGGTTTCCGCCATTTTGTTATCTTGCTTTTTTCTGTTCTCTACATTGATTTGGTTGCTGCTGCATTTGCGCGCCACTATTACGATGCATTTTTTAAGATTTGTGTGCTCTTTTTAATATTTTTTGCTCTTATTTGTTTAAAACTTTAATAATTTGTTTCTACATTTTTCATATTTATATTTTAGTTGTATTTCTTTTGTTGATCTTTATTTACACACCTTGTGTATCTAATTTTATAGATTTTCCTGCATTCCTATAGTAATTAGCACTAATGTAAATGTAAATGAGTACGAAAAATTCAAATAATAAAATAATAATCGTTAAAAGCAACTAATAGATAACAATCCATATGTATCTATTAGTTATTGCGACTAACGAAGGGTTCAATTATATACAAGCATAAATGATTTTTTTTAATAACAAAGTTCATTCACAAACTAATAATTTCTAAAAAAAATAATAACTAATCAGCCATTATAATGAACCAGTCAGGTGACAACATAAAGAAAAAATGATTTAGTATAAACTGATTATAATGGATGAGTACACTTGAAGTGACAATAACAGGCAGAATGCACAAACTGGTTGTGGAGAAAAATGACTTTATAAGTACGGAAAATAAACGAAACATAAGAGTACATCTGGTTATAAGATAGGGAAACAAAGAAAGCTTTAATTTTTCACAAATGGTTCCTTGTGACTGCCTTTCTTTATTCTGAAAGGTACCATCGGTATACCAGTTCTTGCCATATATCAGAGGGCAAACAGTTTGCAGTGCAAATAGTTTCCCTTTTTGAGGCACTCTTCTGATATTCTCGATGAAATTTCATTGCAATTGCACATAGAAATAAGTTTCATGGGTTTCTCCATCGTTAGGAAAATACGAAAACAATGACGAACTATCGCGAATCTCATCATACTCAGTTGAGGGTTTGAAATATGTAGGAATATCTCTATCTGCAAACTTAGGAGACAGTACTCTATTCTGCCAATGAACTCCTACTTCATAATTAATATTTCAAAAATCATTCAATTATGAAATTGCCACAGTAATTCATGTCTATCCAGTGTTGGTTATGATTAAGCTGGTAATAAAATATTAATAAAAATATTTCCGCAAATAATCGACCATTGATATGTGGTGTATTGAAAGAAGATTCTGCATACAATTATCATTTTGAAAGATTTTTTAGCTCTGTGACGAAAAAAATAGTTACAATTCACATCAGGGCCATAAACAATTTTGTTGTGCGTATCATTATCGGACTTTTCTTTCCAACGAGAGGCCAGATGTCTATTCGAAAAAAGTTTTGCTACAATTAACACATTTATAAGTCTTCTCTTTACGAGTCTATGTTGTTAACGGCATTTCTTCCCAAATGTTTTCATGAATAAGGCTTCTCATTTTTATGAATAAATGAAAGCGATATTAAAGGTACTTTGAATAGGCAATACTTTATTGCGAACTTCACAAATATAAGGTTTTTCTTATATATATGTGCACGTAAATGGGGCACCAATACAACTGTTTGAGTAAATGCTTTGCAGCAACTTCCCAAACAAAAGGATTTTTTGGATGAACGCTTAAATGTATATTTAAATCCCAACGATATTTAATCTTTTACTACACACATCACAGGCATAAGCTTATTCTTCGGGTTTTCTTTGTCTGTATACGCAAATGTGATCTCACTGTGCTACAGTGAATTGTTTACCACACGCTTCAAAAGCGTGCTTCTAATTTCAAAGGATTTCTTATTTTAAATGATTTACCACAAACACCAAAAGAATAATGATTTTGTTTTGTGTGAATGCGTACATATCTTTTTAAATAGCCTCCCTTCTTGAATGCTCTACCACACACTTTTCTAGAATGAGGCTTTTCGTTAGTCTGGGTGAGTAAATGCCGCTGCAAAACCTTTCTTCTCTTAAATGCTTTTACGAATAGTTCACATCTATAAAGCAGGGCATTCACGAGGGCACCGATCCACTCCATTTGGAGCGTCTCGCAACAAAACCCGTCGCCAATTCGAATCTCCGAAGAGAATTTGGCAGTTGTGGTGGAAAAGTTTGGAAATCCAACGTCGTTCCTTTTCCTTTAATTGCATTCGGTCATAAAACTCAAAACCAGTCCTGGAAAAGGGCAGCGAGCCTCTCTCACAAAGGCTAAAACCACCCGCTAGTTGGGGAGACTTGTTCTGAAGACGGGAGTAAGCATATACAGGGATCGCAGCGACCGGTAAATCCTTCGTGAATGACCCACTTAAATGAATGAACTTAAAATCTAAACCGTCTTGAGCGAAGCGCTCCAAATGGACTGGAGCACTCCCCACCTGGATGTGCAGCTTGAGGTTTCTCATCGGTAAGAGAAAGTAAATGCAGTTGCAAAGACCATCTTTCAGCGAATGCTTTATTGCAAACGCCTCAAACATAAGGTTTCTTCTTAAATGGGTACATAGATGCCTCTTTAAGACTTAAAGGCCCAGTGTTGCCTCGAGGCAACATACCCAATTTTGTCTTTTAAAATTCTTGAAAACACAACTGAAGCTCTAATGCCTTTTGATGCCAATAGAATACAGGCTGAAATTCTTATTAAATTAATTTACAACACATAGATTGTATATTCAGTGCTGATATAATAATAATAATAAATTGATGATTTTTCACTTCAGACTGCATCTTTTTACCTGCGATTGCCGCTTGAGAAAACCATATTATATTCTATAATTTTGAAGAAAATTCCTTGTCCATATTGCGAAATCTTAAAAATAATCTGTGTTTGATATTGAATTTTATCGAACATCTTCTTTTCAATTAAAATCCAGTATTGTTGATGGGTAGCAGACAGTTTTTTAACCACAAACCACGCTTGACATTAAATAGGATTTTTAAAACTATTTTCCTCGTGCTTTATTCACGAACTGATAGTCAAAAAACACTTTAAAGTCAGTTTTTAAAAAATAGGACCTTCAAGGGTTGAATTACGACTATCGTTGCACATACCACAGCCGCAAGGTCTTCCTTTGCCTGTGTATGAACACGTAAATGTGCTGTGAATTTACTTCTTTGAGTAAATGCTTCACCACAGATTTCACAATCGTAACGTTTTTTTTAAGAATGAGTGAGCAAATGAGATTTTAATTTGACACTTCGAGTGAATGTTTTACTGCAAACTTCACAAACATAAGGTTATACTTTATTGTGAATACGTAAATGGAATTTCAAGCTACTTTTTTGACAGAATGTTTTATTGCATACCTCACAAACAAAGGGTTTTTCTTTTGTATGAACACGTAAATGTGCTTCTAAATGATGTCTTTGAATGAATGTTTTACCACAGACCTCACAGGCATAAGGTTTTTCTTTTGTATGAATATGTAAATGTCTCTTTAAATTAGAACTACGACTGAATGTTTTACAGCAGATTTCACAAGCGTAAGTTTTTTCTTTAGAATGAGTGACGAAATGAGATTTTAAACTTTCACTTCGAGAAAATGCTTTACTGCACACTTCACAAACGTACGGCTTTTCTTCAGAATGAATATGTAAATGAGATGTTAACTTATCAGTTCGAGCGAATGCTTTACTGCACACTTCACAAACGTAAGGTTTCTCTTCTGTATGAATGCGTAAATGTTTCTTTAAATTACTACTATTGCTGAATGCTTTACTGCATACTTCACACACATAAAGTTTTTCTTTTGTATGAACACGTAAATGCACTTTTAAATCAGATTGCCGAGAAAATGCTTTAGTGCAAACTTCACAAGTATAAGGCTTTTCATTTAAATGTATATATAGATGGCTCCTTAAGGCTCCTTTAGCACTAAATGCTTTTCTACAGATTTCACAGGCATAAGGTTTTACGCCCGTATGATTGCGAAAATGAGATTCCAGAGACTTAGAATCTCGAAATGATTTTCCGCAGACGTCGCAAATAATTGATTTCTCACTTGTATGAATACGTAAATGACGTGCTAATTTTTTTCTGTCACCGAAAGTTTTCCCACATTCTTTACATAAACTCTTTTGTTGATTTGAATGAACTGGTAAATGTATCAAAAGTTTTCGTCTTGAGAAGTAATCTAAACCATTCATATCGCATATATGAGTCTTTTCTGTTGTATTCATCAAATTAACTTTGGCTGTTAAACCCGTGATAAATATCTCACAATCTTGAGGACTTGTGCAACAAAATGTCCACCTGGCGCAATTCAGTCCATGCATTCTTTTTTGCTTATCTCGATAGAATGCTGTATCTTTGTTGCAGCATGCATATCTTCTGAGAGATTTTCTTCCATGCCTGCGTATGTTTAACACCAACACTTGACAAACTTACATCATCAGCGCACAAACTACCTATTTACGTTCTTCTGTGATTATGGAACAATTCTCGTCACCGCAAAACTCCGTGAAATATAATTTAATAAGGAACTGGAGAGAAGATAACGGTACGGAACTGCATCAGGGTTGCCAGACCAGAATGGCACAATACCGCCAAACTAACCTAAAAATAAGGCCATATTTTAATTTATTGATACAAGCACTTGATTTTCAGTACATTATCATTTCATAAGTGCTTATTTCATGAAAACGAAGCTCATTTACTAAATTAATGCAAGAAATATTCTGTAAAATTTAATTTAAATCTTTTCTATAAATGCTTCACAATGAAATTCAGTTCTCGTCAGTGCTAAGTGAAATAATATATATATATATATTATTGTGGTGTGGTAAAAATATTTTGTGTTATATAATTTTTAATATTTTTATAATATATAAAAATTAATTTTTTTACTCATAGGAAAGACAAGGAGTTAAAAAAAAACTTTGATATGAATATGGTAAATTCCGAAATCACAATAAATAGGTAAGAGTTATTATTATTTTCAATTTCAAAATTGCTCTTTTCTTAGCTTGAATGCTCTTTAGATTAGGAAACTAATATCTAAACACATGCTACTCTAGAGACATTCCGGCAATTAAAACCGATAAGAGCAGGCCATTTGAGTAATGTAATACGAAATGTTTATTACAAAAACAGTTTTTTAAAAAATAACTCTAAAAATCTCGTATGAAAATAAAATTAAAAATGAAGTAAAGGCAAATTTAATATTTTTCGCTGTGAAGAAGGCTGGACCTGGTGTGACGCTGTGAGGAACCTTCACCAATGCAGACATAAAAAAAAGAAACAGAATTTATCTGGAATGTGGTTGTAGACACTCTGATTGTGGAAAAGGATGTCTTTGTGATTTAACATAAAGCAGCACTAGCCTTTCCTGGTCTTTAAATATTTAGCTTCACGTTTTTTTTTTTGGTCTTGCATTTCAGAATATGATTAAGCTTAAAACATTTTTTTTTCAAATCGTTTTTAGTTATACATCTCGCCTAATGTTTTAAGTTTTGCCGCTTTGAAAGGTAATCTGATTTAAGCGCTCTAATTCTCATACACCAGTGATAGGGGTGCGGATTTAAAGGAGTCTATGGTTTCTATGACCTACAATCTTGGATGCAAAACGGTAATTTTAAATTTTATCACCTGGCAAAAATTCATTTACTCTAATTTTTTCACAATGATAAAGTAAAAACGTCAGAAGGCGGCTTCCATGTTCTCTCCTAGATTATTACAATGGAAGTTTTATTCATCAGTTGTGAATTTCAATTTTTAAAAAATTAATGTAAAAGAAATTAATTATCTAAATTATTGTCAGGTAACTTTCACTGAAATTTACTTATGCTTCAGTATTTTGAGCAAAATGTGTAATACTTTTGAAAAATAACTTAGAACATATAAAATATAATACAGCAAAGGAAACAGTTATCACATCAAATGAGTTGCTTTCGGTTCGTGGTATATATGTCATATGCGAAAAAATAAAAAAAAATGTATTTAATAGTATTCTGCGAAATGCCAACGCATAGGTAGACAAAAGCATTTTTTAAAAATATTTATAAATTTTTAATGAAAAATACAAAATTAAAAAATATATTTAAGAATAATAATAAAATCATATTTTATACGAAATAATAATTATACTACACAAAATACTTTTAACATCTGCAACTTCATTTTCAATCAGAATGAGAATATCATAGATTCAAATGCAGGAAATTTATTCGATTCATAGTGATATACCATCAATAATAAATTATACGTTTTCGAAACGCCTAAAGGTTGGAGCTGAAAACGTGTTTTGTACCTAACGATTTCCAAATTTCACAGCTTGTCGAAAAAATACGGATTGTACCCAATGATTTTCAAATACCGGCGATAGATAATATTTTCATACTTTATTGATAATTTTTAAAGAATGATGTAAAATGTAGCTAAGCACTTATCATGTTTAAGCCAAGTTTTAACAAAGTAAAAATTAGTGGATCAGACTATCTTTCAATGTTTTGAATGTTTTTTTACCCCCTTTTACTAAGAAGGAGGTTTATGATTTGTGCATCGAATTACAGTATTTTTTTAAATTTAAAACTATAATAGGACCCCGGTAATCCGGACGAATTCAGGCACATGAACATCCGGATTAGTGAGGTATTTAAAAAAATAACGTAGAACACTTTTTTCAAGAATTGCATGTATAGGTACTATGGTATATTTGTATGAACTAAGATTATATGGATAAATTGAATGAACATGATATGTGCATACATAATTACTACATATGTAAGTGAATGAACATAATCAGTGTCCAAAAAAGTCAGTTTTTTTTTTTTTTTTTTTTTTTGCGCTGCCGTTCCAATTTTTAATTCAAATACGCGATGTCTTAAACATCTGAGGAGCATAATTTCGTGTGCTTCAAAATTTTGCTCTTCAGCCCACTGTAATGAAGTGTTGAGTGCCGCCACTGCCTCAGAATGAGAAATTTTGACGGAGTGTACGTAGTCATCATCATCATCTGCTGTTGCCGCCCTGATAATTTCGTCGTCTGTTAAAAATTTTTTTCGAGTCAAACTGTCGTCAGCCTCAGCAGCCCACTGGAGGGCTTCAGTATTAGAAATCGGGTTCGTGTTTTGTAATTGGTTAATGAGTGATGCAAGCTGAATTACTTCAGTTTGAACATTTTCTTCAACTTCAAAATTGGGAAGCGAATTTTTCCACGACTTGTTGATCAGCAATGTAGACACAGATGCCCAACAGTTAGCAAGACTGAACACGACATCTTTTAAATTTACATTTTTCAGTGTTTTTTCCAAGTTTTCATTGTGCACAGGATCATTGAGAATGTTCGTAAGAAGCAAATGACGATATCCCAGGTTGATGTTTAGAATAACATTCCGATTCATGGGTTGGATCAGCGCAGAATACGGGTTTGCATCATTCTCCATGGACTGTACGGATTACCGAGGGTTCCGGATTAGCGCGTGTCCGGATTACCGGGGTTCTACTGTATACCAAAGACAAAATAGCAAATTTAAAAGACAAATATCATTTGAATACAGGTAAGTGTATTTCTGTTGTTTTTAGCTTTCTTATATGGATTGAAGTAGCATAAATGCTCTAATTAAGATGTGTCATCTTATCAGGAGACTAAATAAATTCGTATGTCAAAGGCTAACAAAGTCACAGACATATGAAGTAATTAGATGTCTTTAAAACATACTTCGTCTATTTACCTCATTCTTTACGTACAAAATAATTACTTCTACATGTGGTTTATAGGTAAAAAGCGGGTGTGTCGGTGAGTGAACGCACGAAAGAAGAGAAGCTTCTTACGCTTTTCTATGTAATTTAAATGTACAAGGAAAAAAATACTCTCCCTCTTTCTTCCACTTCCCTCCCCCAAATAAAACAAAACATTTAAATATTATATAATTATTCATTTATAATAATGATAATAAGCACAAATATATAAAAACTCATTATCTATTTATAATTTAAGACTGAAACAGATACAAAAAATTTAAGGCATAACAAGCAGTCATTGAAAAACATTTTTTTTTTACCTTTTTATTAATCTATATATTGAAACAAAAAAAATTAATCTAATCATTACATCCTATCATGGAAACAATTCGATCGTGATAACAGAAATATGATACAAATGCCTGCGCTTCTATTTTAATAATGCACCTGGAAAAAACTGCATCAACGGTTGTGTGAAACTTTGTCGGCGATACTGCCAGATTACTTTTCATAAAAATATATATCATCAAAAAGAAATCTTACAAGTCGCTCTAATTTTTTATCCACAAAATTAATATTAAAATCACCTACCAAAATAAATGGCATTTCAGGGTAATTGTGGCCAATCCATCGAGCAACTACCTCATTATACTCTGCCAATGCTCTCTTAAGGAACAAAATAATGCCAATACTATTTGGATTTGGTGATATATAGATGTTTGTCTGGGCTATTTTAAGATTGTTCTCCTGTTTACATACAACTGCACAAATGTCTCCGATACGTTAAACTTTGGCAACCTCTAAGACTCGGCACAGATCCAGAGAAAATATCTCCCTCTTTCGGCTGCTCTTTTCAACCGAGGAGATCATTTCTTTCCCCAACTAGGAAGACCAATATGCCCATTGTCACTACATGCAGTATTGTTAAGGCATTCATTTTACAATGGGGTGAGGAGAAGGGCTGCCGTTTGTGGTCAGTAAACATTTCTGTGTTAGAAAGGTCTCTAGATTTGGCTAACTATGTCTAAATAATTTTTTTTCTACATTCTTCCACCCATTTTTATTTGAGTGAATTTGCCGCTTTGAAGTACAAATTTTGTTTTAATAATAATTACGCATTTTGCAACATGCTAGATTTCTTTCGAAATGAAAAATTTGTTCTAAGCCAAGGCTTTTTTTAAACGTCTGTTTTAAATATGCAAAAACGTGTTCTACTTTTTAAAAGCTTTTGGCCCTTAAAAGTCTTCTTTTCCTGTTTATTATATTATTTCTTTCCAAATACTTTTTCTGATTCTCCCCTTTCTGAATCATTATCATCATAATTTGTTTCGTCTAAATTCTTCATATTCTAAATTGCCATTTCCGTGAGAAATTTTTGTGGCATTCTAAAATATCTAAGAAAAAACACACAAAAAGAAAAATTCGTCTTTTATGGACAGCGTAAAATTATCGAATGGAATATTTTTGAGAGTTTTGGAATTTATTGTCCCTAAACATCGCCAAAAATGTAGAATAAGCGCATAAAACTGATAACATTGACGGAAAAATATGCCCTCTCAACTGCGGACAATACAACTCACGGTCATGAATGGGTCAGGACTCCTTCCAGGAGAAAGGGGGGGGGGGGGAAGAAATGTCACACGATAGCTCGGTACAGAAGTTGTACCTGAGCCGAAGTAAAAGAAAAAAAGAATTCCCGGTACAGCGCATGTACTGCCGATTGGAAAAGGTTACGAAAGTAGACGTACACGTGGCCGCATCACACACAGCCTACGAAAGTAGAAGTATACGTGATCGCATCGATGCGCTTGCGCTGGTAGGACGTACTTCCACAGCATGACGTTCATTTTTTGTATGCTGACTCCCCATCCCGAAGCCTGCGTTAAGAATCTTCGTTTGAACAACAACAACAACGAAAGTTTACAAAACGGTGGTTTAAAGGGATATAATGATTCATCATCACAGTAAAAATTAAAATTTATTTTGCTCGCCTACGATGTACACTTGCAACTGCACTACTGGAAAATGCTACTTCCACTTCTTTCTGTTCTGTTCCTCTACATTTGACTCAGAAATTTTAGCAGTTAACCACAGTTTGCAAATTCTGCCAAACCCATTACTTCAGACGGAAGCCCCTAAAGTTTTCCATTCCGACCCCTTCCCCTTAAGCGTTTAGTGTGGAGTACTTACAAAACTACGGTGGAGGGGGCAGAGAGAGGGGTTTAGATGAGAAACTCTGCAAAAACAGGATCATGAAAAGGCGAATGCGCTTTTCATCGGAGTGGCCAGATAGGTAGGGTTACAATACGTCCGAACTTCAAAAACACGTTCAGATCTTCAAAATGTCCGGATTTGCGCCAGTGAATGCGGCTAAAGAGAAATTTGGTTGTAATGTGGAAAATCAGACGTATTCGAAACAGCTGACGCCATTCTGCCAAAGACAGAAAATCCATTATTTTACAGTATTTGCATCCATTGTTGACGAGAAAGTGGACGAGCCTGCTTACCAGGCCCCAGTACAGACCGAAAATTAAAGGTTTTAATTCTAATTTTTATTGATGTAATTTTGAATTATCAAACATGAATAAAAATGTCGTCTTTGTATTCCAACGTGTTAAATTTTTTCACTTTCTCAAACTCTGGTCTAGTGTTATGAAATATTATGATTTGTAGGCAGCTTTTAGAATTTTATTCAACACCTTGACTTCTCTTCAAAGACCATTCACTCCCTCCGTCCCCGACGTGTCTGGATTTCAACAAGAAACAATTTGATAATCCCTCAGATGGGCTTAGTCGTATCGCAAGAAAGCAGCTTCCTATAATGTACCTGGACTTGGAAAATTTCTATTTTGTGTGCCTTTGAGGTCTTTCCCCTGAACCGTGCGGTTTCGTTCCCTTTTCAAATTAAGTTCCTTAAATTCTTAACATTTCACTAACATTGTTTTCTTATCATTTCACTAAGATTCTTCAAGACGATGATTTCTTAATGCTAACATTCCAAAGTTTCAATCGATTTCCATCGCTGATGAAAATTTGGGTAAAAACTTATTAGATGTAAATTCCTTTGGTAATACCAATTCTCCCTATTCTCTTTAACGGTTTTACTTTCCCGTGCGTGAAATTTTGATAAATCTCCACGTTTTAGACCTCGCTGAGTCTGGAAAAATCTTTTTGGAAATATGCCTGTCGGTGAATACGATAACTCAACATCTCAAGGGCCTAGGCGGATGAAAGTTGGTACGTGGCTTTTACCCCAAAATTGTAGATTTCTATCCACTTTTGGTCGAAATCCTTTTTTTAGAATAATGTCTGTTGTTATTATTACTAATCCCTCTCTGTCTAGCGGCAGATAGACACCATCCATGAGCCCACCCACCCTCAAGAAATCGAGAGCAAGCAAAGGATCCGTCTCGACTAGTTGAAGGCAGTTCCAGTATCCTCGTTCCAACAGGACGAGTGGCAGAACCATCTCCAGCGCTGTGTGGCTGCCCAAGGCAATTACTTTGAAAAGACAATGTCCTAGTATAACTATAACTGCCTAATAAAAAATTCAGTCTCATAACTTTATTTATACACCTTGGAAATCCAGTTTTGTAGATTTTCCTGCATACCTATAGTAATTAGTACTAATGCAAATGTAAACTAGTATTCTGTACAAAAAATTCAAATAATAATCATTAAAAGCAACTAATAGATAAAGATTGCATAATGTATCTATTAGTTATTGCGACAAACAAAGGGTTAAATTATATACAAGCATAAATGTTTTTTTAATAACAAAGTTCATTCACAAACTAATAATTTGTAAGGAAAAAAAAGCATTAATAAGCCACTATAATGAATCAGTCATCTGAAATCAACAAGAAAAAAGTGATTTAGTATAAACTGATTATAATGGATGAGTACACTTAAAGTGACAATAACACACAGAGTGTGCACAAACTGGTTATGGAGAAAAATGACTTTATAAGTACAGAAAATAAATAACATGAGTACATCTGGTTATAATATAGTGAAACAAAGAAAGCTCACATTTTTCACAAATGATTCCTTGCGACTGCCTTTCTTTACTCTGAAAATGTACCATTGGTATACCAGTTCTTGTCATATATCAGAGAGCAAACTCAATGCCGTGCAAATAGTTTCCCTTTTTGAGGCACTCTTCTGATATTCTCGATGCAATTTCATTGCAATTGCACATAGGTATAAGTTTCGTGGGTTTCTCCATCGCTAGGAAAATACGAAAACAACGATGAACTATCGCGAATCTCATACTTAGTTGAGGGTTTGAAACATGTAGGAATATCTCTATCCTTTCAAACTTAGGAGACTGTATTTTGCCAATGAACTCCTACTTCTCAATTGATATTCAAAAAATTAATCAATTACGAAATCGCCACAGTAATTCATGTCCATCCAGTTTTGGTTATGATTAAGCTGCCAACACCATATTAACAAAAATATTTCCGGAAATAATCGACCATTGATGGCGTATCGAGAGAAGATTCTGCATACAATTATCATTTTGAAGGATTTTTAGCTCTGTGACACACACACAAAAAAAGCTGCTATTCACTTGAGGGCTAGAAACAATTTTGCCGTGCGTATCATTATCGGATTTTTCTTTCCAACGAGAGGACAGATGTCTATTCGAAAAATACCTTTGGATAAAAGCTTTGCCACAATTAACACATTTATAAGTCTTCTCTTTACGAGTCTATGTTAATGTTAACGGCATTTCTTCCCAAAAGTTTTCATGAAGACTTCTCATTTCTATGAATAAATGAAAGCGATAACAAAGGTACTTTTATTAAGCAGTACTTTATTGCGAACTTCACAAACAAAAGGTTTTTCTTATATATATGTGCACGTAAATGGAATATCAATACAACTGTTGGAGCAAATGCTTTGCAGCAACTTCCCAAACAGAAGGATTTTTTGGATGAACGCTTAAATGTATATTTAAATCCCAACGATCTTTAATCTTTTACTACACACATCACAGGCATAAGCTTATTCTTCAGGTTTTCTTTGTCTGTATACGGAAATGTGATCTCACTGTGCTACAGTGAATTGTTTACCACACGCTTCAAAAGAACAAGGTGTCTCTAGGTTACCAGTAGGAAAATCTAATTTCAAAGGATTCCTTATTTTAAATGATTTACCACAAACATCAAAAGAATAATGATTTTGTTTCGTGTGAATGCGTACATCTCTTTTTAAATAGCCTCCCTTCTTGAATGCTCTGCCACACACTTCTCTAGAATGAGGCTTTTCGTTAGTCTGAGTGAGTAGATGCCGTTGCAAAATCTTTCTTCTCTTAAGTGCTATCATGAATAGTTCACATATAAAGCAGGGCATTCACAAGGACACCGATCCACTCCATTTGGAGCGTCTCGCACCAAAACCCGTCGCCAATTCGAATCTCCGAAGAGAATTTGGCAGTTGTGGTGGAAAAGTTTGGAAATCCAACGTCGTTCGTTTTCCTTTAATTGCATTCGGTCATAAAACTTAAAACCAATCCTGGAAAAGGACAGCGAGCCTCTCTCACAAAGGCTAAAACCACCCGCTAGGTGGGGAGACTTGTTCTGAAGGCGGGAGTAAGCATATACAGGGATCGCAGCGATCGGTAAAGCCTTCGTGAATGACCCACTTAAATGAATGAACTTAAAATCTAAACCGTCTTTAGCGAAGCGTTCCAAATGGACTAGAGCACTCCCCTCCTGGATGTGCAGTTTGAGCTTTCTCATCGGTATGAGAAAGTAAAAGCAGTTGCAAAGACTATCTTTCAGCGAATGCTTTATTGCAAACGCCCCAAACATAAGGTTTCTTCTTAAATGGGTACATAGTTGTATCTTTAACCCTTAAAGGCCCAGTGTTGCCTCGAGGCAACATACCCAATTTTGTCTTTTAAAATTCTTGAAAACACAACTGAAGCTCTAATGCCTTTTGATGCCAATAGAATACAGGCTGAAATTGTTATTAAATTTATTTACAACACATAGATTGTATATTCAGTGCTGATAAAAAAATGATAATAAATTCATGATTTTCACTTCAGGCTGCATATTTTTACGTGTGTTTTCCGCTTGAGAAAACCATATTATATTCTATAATTTTGAAGAAAATTCCTTGTCCACACTGCTAAATCTTAAAAATAACCTGTGTTTGATATTATTGAATTTTATCGAACAGATTTTTTTCAATTAAAATTCAGTATTGTTGATGAATAGCAGACTGTTTTCTAAACAAAACCCACACTTGAAATAAAATAGGATTTTTAAAACTATTTTCCTCATGTTTTATTCACGAACTGATAGTCAAAAAATATTTTAAAGTCATTTTTTTAAAAAATCGGACCTTCAAGGGTTAAATTACGACTATCGCTGAATGCTTCACTGCACATACCACTGCCGTAAGGTTATTCCTTTGCCTTTGTATGAACGCGTAAATGTGCTGAGAATTTACTCCTTTGAGAAAATACTTCACCACAGATTTCACAAGCGTAACGTTTTTCTTTAGAATGAGTGAGTAAATGATTTTTTAATTTGTCTCTTCGAGAGAATGCTTTACTGCACACTTCACATGCATAAGGTTTTTCTTTATTATGAATCCGTAAATGTAATTTCAAGCTACCTTTTTGAGTGAATGTTTTATTGCACTCCTCACAAACATACGGTTTTTCTTTTGTATGAACACGTAAATGTGTTTCTAAATGAATTCTTCGAATGAATGTTTTACCACAGAACTCACAGGCATAAGCTTTTTCTTTTGTGTGAATATGTAAATGTCTCTTTAAATTAGAACTATCACTGAATGTTTTACAGCAGATTTCACAAGCGTAAGGTTTTTCTTTAGAATGAGTGAAGAAATGAGATTTTAAATTTTCACTTCGAGAGAATGCTTTACAGCATACTTCACATGCATAAGGTTTTTCTTCTGTATGAATACGTAAATGTGTCTTTAAACTACCACTATTGCTGAATGCTTTACTGCACACTTCACAAACGTAAGGCCTTTCTTCAGAATGAATGCGTACATGAGATGTTAACTGATCAGTTCGAGCGAATGCTTTACTGCACACTTCACAAACGTAAGGTTTCTCTTCTGTATGAATGCGTAGATGTTTCTTTAAATTACTACCAGTGCTGAATGCTTTACTGCATACTTCACAAACATAAAGTTTTTCTTTTGTATGAACACGTAAATGCACTTTTAAATCAGCTTGCCGAGAAAATGCTTTACTGCAAACTTCACAAGTATAAGGCTTTTCATTTAAATGGATATATACATGGCTCCTTAAGGCTCCTTTAGCACTGAATGCTTTTCTGCAGATTTCACAGGCATAAGGTTTTACGCCCGTATGAATGCCAAAATGAGATTCCAGAGACTTAGAATCTCGAAATGATTTTCCGCAGACGTCGCAAATAAATGGTTTCTCACTTGTATGAATACGTAAATGACGTGCTAATTTTTTTCTGTCACCAAATGTTTTCCCACATTCTTTACATACACTATTTTGTTGACTCGAATGAACTGGTAAATGTATCAAAAGTTTTCGTCTTGAGGAGTAATCTAAACCATTCATATCGCATATATGAGTCTTTTCTGTTGTATTCTTCATCGAATTAACTTTGGCTGTTAAACCCGTGATAAATATTTCACAATCTTGAGGACTTGTGCATCAAAATGTCCAACTGGCACAATTCAGTCCATGCATTTTTTTTTATTTATCTCTCTAGAATGCTCTATCTTCGTTGCAGCATGATTATCTTCTGAGAGATTGTCTTCCATGCCTGCGTATGTTTAACAGCGACACAATTGACAAACTTACATCATCAGCGCACAAACTACCTATTTACGTTCTTCTGTGATTATGGAACAATTCTCGTCACCGCAAAACTCCGTGAAATATAATTTAATAAGGAACTGGAGAGAAGATAACGGTACGGAACTGCATCAGGGTTGCCAGACCAGAATGGCACAATACCGCCAAACTAACCTAAAAATAAGGCCATATTTTAATTTATTGATACAAGCACTTGATTTTCAGTACATTATCATTTGATAAGTGCTTATTTCATGAAAACGAAGCCCATTTACTAAATTAATGTAAGAAATAATCTGTAAAATTTAATTTAAATCTTTTCTATAAAATGCTTCACAATGAAATTCAGTTCTCGTCAGTGCTAAGTGAAATAATATATATATATATATATATATATATTATTGTGGTGTGGTAAAAATATTTTATGTGTTATATAATTTTTAATATTTTTATAATATATAAAAATTAATTTTTTTACTCATAGGAAACTAATAGATAAAGACTGCATAATGTATCTATTAGTTATTGCGACAAACAAAGGGTTAAATTATATACAAGCATAAATGTTTTTTTTAATAACAAAGTTCAATCACAAAGTAATAATTTGTAAGGAAAAAAAAAGAATTAATAAGACACTATAATGAACCAGTCATCTGATATCATCAAGAAAAAAGTTATTTAGTGTAAACTGATTATAATGGATGAGTACACTTGAAGTGACAACACACAGAGTGTGCACAAAGTGGTTGTGGAGAAAAAAGGCCTTAATAAGCACGGAAAATAAATGAAACAGAAGAGTGCATCTGGTTATAAGATAGTGAAACATAGAAAGTTTACATTTTTCACAAATGGTTCCTTGTGATTGCCTTTCTTTACTCTGAAAATGTACCATTGGTAAACCAGTTCCAGTCATATATCAGAAAGGAAACTCAATGCTGTGCAAACAGTTTCCCTTTGTGAGATACTCTTCTGATATTCTGGATGAAATTTCGTTACACTTGCACATCCGAATAAGTTTCATGGGTTTCTCCATCTTTAGGAAAATACAAAATCAATGATGAACTATCGCGAATCACATCACATTCAGATGAGGGTTGAAATATGTAGGAATATCTCTATCCGCAAGCTTAAGAGAGAGTACTCTATTCTGCTAATGAACTCCTATTTCACAATTAATATTCTAAAAATTATTCAATTATGAAATTGCCACAGTAATTCATGTTCATCCAGTGTTGGTTATGATTAAGCTGTCAATATACCATATTAATAAAAATATTTCCGCAAATAACGACTACTGATATGGAGTGTATTGAAAGAAGATTCTGTATACAATGATCATTTTGAAGGATTTTTAGCTCTGTGACCAAAAAAATAGCTGCAATTCAATTCAGTGCCATAAACACTTTTGCTGTGCAGGAAATACTTTAATGTGAACTTCACATTTTCTTATATATATGTGCACGTAAATGGGATATCAATGCAACTGCTTGGGCAAATGCTTTGCAGCAACTTCCCAAACAAAAGGATTTTTTTGGGAGAACACTTAAGTATATATTTAAATCCCAACGATCGTTGAATCTTTCACTACACATATCACAGATATAAGCTTATTCTTTAGGTTTTCTTTCTCTCAGTACGCAAATGTGATCTCAATGTGCTACAGTAAATTCTATACCACACACTTCAAAAGAACAAGGTGCCTCTAAGTTACTAGTAAGAAACTAGTAGACTTTTTACTTTAGAAGATTTATTACAAACATCGAAAGAAAAAGGACTTTGCTTTGTGTGAATGCGTACATATCTTTTTAAATAGCCTACCTTCTTGAATGCTCTACCATATACTTCTCTAGAATGAGGCTTTTCGTTAGTCTGAGTGAGTAAATGCCACTGCAAAATCTTTCTTAAATGCTTTTATGAATAGTTCATACCTATAAAGCAGGACATTCACGAGAACACCGATCCACTCTATTTGGAGCGACTCGGACGAAAACCCGTCGTCAATGCGAGCCTCCGAAGAGATTTTGAGTTGTGGTCAAAAAGTTTGGAAATCCAACGTCGTTCGTTTT